>SNQJ01S0061577.1:99473-124534 GCA_010110895.2 Picea sitchensis | reverse complement strand
ATTTGTTCATTGCTTATTTACTCTACATTTATTGGATAATAATGCTTCATTGATATAACACTTGGATTATATGGTTAAAAGGGATTAAATTTCTCTATTACTGATTCACCCCCCCTCTCAGTAATCCAAAAATTACCACCAGGATCCTCCTTTGGGGAGATTGGTAATTTAATTTTTTGTGTTTTTTGATTTGATAAATGAAAAATAAAAACACAAATATTTTTGGTATGACATCATATATTAATTTTAAAATCTCTTTTGCAGATGTAGGTCCACAACAATGAGATGGATACCCACGACATCGACGTAGGGGTTGAGGGGAGGAGATGGCTAGCGAAGAAGAAGATCGATTTCTTCAGAACGTGCATGGAAACCTAGCATGTCTGATGCACATGATACCTATGATCCAGGTTGAGGACTTTCCTAAGGCTATGCAGAGGCAGGTTGTAGGTGTACCCCGTGCGTGGGTGAGACTCTTTCGATGTCTTGCTAAAACTATAGTATGCTACCATGATACGCTCCTAGGACCTCATGCTTAGAATCCATGGTCATTTGATGTACCGACCATATCTATCTATCTATCTATCTATCTATCTATATATATATATATATATAGGGCTAAAAACCCAATTTTGTACTATGATATCATATTTTTGAATTTGATGAATGAAATACAAAAACTTTTGGTCTTGGTCTTTGACTTTACCTATATATTTTAAAATGGATGAATGTATGAATGCATGTTTCCTTTTCTTAGTCATGTGACAAATTCCAATCTAAAATGTAATTAGCGTATGCATCATATACTTGATTATAACTTCTAGGGATACGATTATAAGTAATGAAATCAAAATATCATTCCAAAATTTGTACCCGAAGGAATCGTTAGAGTAGTGTAGGATCCCTAACTCGATACTCTCCGTTCATTTGAGACACAACCAATTGGGAGTCCAGGAGAACCTCTAAATATCAAACACCATGCAAAATGACATCATGTAATAGCTCAATAACGATGTTATACTTAGCCACATTGTTCGTCAATGGCCCTAGAGAAACTCCTCCTGAAGACACCAATTTTCCCTCGGGTGAATAGATAACCCAAACGACGGAAGATACATTATGTGTATGACGATTGACAGTGTTAGTGAATCCTAAGAACACCAATGATTCCATTGACATCTTCCAACCAAGGGGAAAATATATAAGCAAACCGGTGACACAAAAGAACAAAAAGAAAAATATATACACTAAAGTACAATAATATAAAAAAAATCATGCTCGAGCTAGAGGGCTCAAGCATAAAACTTTTTGAGGTAGAGCCCATTTATGGGCTCTTTTATCACACTCCCTTCATAATCCTCTAACTCATAGACTCCTTTTTTGAGGACACATTTCACAATATAAGGACCGTTCCACATGGGATTGAACTTTCCTGCCCCCAACGGTTCTTTAGCTTGGTCATAAAAGAATACCAAGTCACCCTCAATGTACTATTGGGGATGAACAAATTTATCATACTAAACCTTAACGCGTTGCTTATTCTCCTCAATGGATAGGGTGGCATATTGACACTACTCCAAGTGTACAAGGCATTCTTCGAGATCAATTGTGTTAGGTAGGAGCTCCATTTCTAACTTAAGAGAAGGAATCTCACATTCAATGGGGAGAACTGACTCCACTCCGTGAACCAATTTGAACGGTGATAAACTAGTGGAAGTATTTACTACGGTTCAATGTACCCAGAGAGAAGGTTATACCATCACATGCTAGTTAGTTTTACTCTACCTAACCATTTTTTTCAAAATGGATTTTATAGATTTATTTATGACCTCCACTTGGCCATTTTCCTGGGGATAATATGACGACGAATGATCTTTCTTGAACCCCAATTTGTATGACAACTATATCATCATCGTTTTTTGAAATTGATTTCCATGGTCGGTGACAATCTCCTTTTTAATTCCAAACCGAGCTATTATTTGATTGAATATGAAGTGTGTTACAGTCTCACCATCAGATTTAATTGTAGGCATGGATTCATCCTACTTCGTAAAATAGTCCACGACACACGATAATGTGATGGTGCCCTCCAGCCGAGGCTGGGTTGCAATCCATGAAATCCACCCCCCACTTGGTGAAGGGACCAACAATAATGAATGGGTGAAGAGGGGAAGGGTGAAAACACATCTTATGAGAGAACACCTATCAAGGGTGACACTTCTTGACCACTTCTATGGAATCTTTAAAAATTGATGACCAAAAATAACCATCTCACAATATTTTTTGGGTTGTCACATGCTCATATAAATGACCACCACATACCCCACTATGATGGTCATTGAGTACAAATTCATCTTCTTCGTTATTCAAACAATGACTCAGAATAGAATCCACCCCTCGATGGTACAAAGTGCCACCGATAATGAGGTAGTTTTTATCTTGATGGTGTACACGTTGTCGGTCGTCCCTTAAAATATGATGGGGAAGCTTGAGAGTTTGAATATATATCAAAATATCTCCTTACCAAGGGTTCAAATATGAGATAAAGAAAATGTGCTCATAAGAAAATGAGTCCTCGAAAACGATATCCTCAGCCTTCCTAGGGAAGATCGACATTAGATTTTGCGGAGAAAAAATAGAGATCAAACTCCTGCAAACTCGCAATCCATTTATCATATTTCCCCCCTATGATATGCCTTGTTAGGATGTATTGAAATGGATTGACATTCGTGACCACAATATTCTTGCGAAGTAAGACATAATGGCACAATCTTTGAACCGCATGCATGACTTCTAAAGCTAGCTTCTCCACGTGAGAATACTTAAGTTCAGGACCGATTAGATTTTGACTAAGATAATAGAAAACCTAGTCATGGAGGTCATCATCCTCATGAATGAGAACCATACAAATTGTCCCTTTGGAAATGGCTATGTAAAGTAGGAAATCCCTACCATAGTCTGAAGGACTCAGCAGAGGTTCTGACACTAGGGATTTATTGAGGGCATCAAAGGATTCATGGGCTCGCTCATCCCATATAAAGGATGTATCCATTTTAAAGAGATGCATAAAACCCTTAGTGATGTTGGCATAGTTGGCTATAAATCGACGTAGGAAGTTAGCGTAACCCTGTAAACCCTAAAGTTGGTGCATACTGTGTGATGGAGGAAACTGAAGTATTTCCTCCACCTTCATCAGGTCCACCATGATCCCCTACTTAGAAACTATAAATCCCAACAAGCGACCTGACCTGATGTTGAAGATGAATTTATGAGGGTTTAATCGAATACGATAATGATGACATCTTTCAAACACTAGCCAAAGTTGGGCTAGGTGATCCACCCTCTTGTGAGAGTGAGCAATGAGGTCATCTAGATAAGCCTTGACTATATGTTTGAGGTCATGGAAAGCGAAGGTCATAGCCCACTGAAAAGTCGCTTTGGTGTTTTAATGCCAAAAGGAATTTTGGGGTATGCAAATGTACCTCAAGGACAAATGAATGTCGTCTTATGTTGATCCTCGAGTTTAATATGGATCTAATTGTAGCCTGAAAATCCATCCTTAAAATAAAATATTTCACTCCCTACACACTAATTAATAATATGATCAATAAATGGGGTAGGGATATTATATTTAGGACAATATTTATTCAGATCGCTAAACTCCATACACACGTGGATGGTTCATTGCTTCTTATACAGAAGAAAGAGATTGGAAACCCATTCAGTCAAGGGAACTGGGTAGATGAAGCCAACATTAAGTAGATTCTCCACCTCTTCCTTAATGGCGGGGGCCTTTATGGGATTCACAACTCCAAGCCATTATCGAACTGTCTTAGAATTTAGATAAGTCTTGATTTTGTGTTCGACAATACTAGGGTCTATCCTTGGCATTTCTTCATATGACCAAGAAAATACGTCTTATAATTCCTTAAACATATCGATGCAAATATGAATTTCTCAACATTGCCATGGGTTCGAGAGATGTTGATCACAATGGTAGGAGAGATATTCTCCATGTTCCCTTCAACATATATGTCAAGATTATCATACAGGACCACAGTGTGACCAACAATCTCCCTCCTAGAGGACCTGAACTCATCCTGTTTGATCCTTTCAAGCTCTAGGAGGAAATAAGATCTATGGTGAAGGTCCTCCCAAGTCCTTTCAAGATTAGTCATGGCCTCTAAGATCACTTTTTTCGAAGGAAAAGTACTGTCGAGGAAATCATGAGAAATAGACAAGTTTACGACCCATATGGGATCTATAACATGATCCACCTCTTCTTTTTGTGAAGAGGGAGGATCTAGGTATACAATGGCTTCCAAGATAGCCTGATATGTAGTCTTGACTGTAGACAATGTCATTTCCATTCTGAAGTGTGAGTGACCTTCATACGACACCATGGAAGAAGGTAAAGTCCATGGGTCATCGGAATATGAAGTGTTGAATGAGACATACCTCGATGATGATGAGGAATCATCGGAAACAACATTAATATACAAGATTGACAACAAGAAATTAAAGGTTCCCATCAAGGAAGGATAAATTTTGACACCAATGTTCTCAGTTTCCTTATGAGAATTCTAGACGATGGGGACCAAGGGTCCCATTGATGCAGAGGAACTAGAGAATGAGAAAGATAATTGATCGATCATCAAAATCTTCCCTTCATGAGGAAAGAATAAAACATGAAATGTCGACGACATGCAAACTGTCATAGCATAAACCCAATTATGACCCAGTAAAAGGTTGTAGTAAGGGGGGCATTAACCTCTTCGACCTTGACCACAATAGTTTTACCGCCTAAGTAGACTTGAAAAGTAGGGAGGATACCATGGGGTCTTAATGAACTCCCATAAAAAGAAGTTAACATATTCATAGACTGAGAAATATGGGGAGAGCCAATGGATTTCCAACAATATAGAGAATCATAGATGTCGAAGAACCTTCATCAACAAAAATACGCTTAATAGTTATATTCATACATTCCACATTAATTTGAAAGGCCACATGGTAAGGTAAGCGAGGTTGGACATCTGTGGCATTGAACTTGATAACTCTCAAGCTAGTTGAGTCAAGAGTCCCCAACGTAGATAACAAGGCATTCCTCTAAGTTTAGCACATCTGGAGTACCTCCAAAGCTGACATCACACATGATGGTTGGCCATATCTTCAATAATAGGGTAATTTTGGGTGGCTCTGGCATTGGGATTATGAGCAAAGCACTTAATAACTCCTTTTGAAACGTGAGGCATAGGGTCAGGATTATCAATCTGCAAAGGTGTTTTTAGAGGGGGAGGCTCTATACCCAAAGTAGGTTGTTTAGGACCATAATCATGAGTCCTAGTGGCTACGTTAATATTATATCAAACCATATTCACAAATTGATGGCCACCATCATGTGCCGGGAGATTGACCTCCACCCAACACATTTCTAGTGTTTGAGGTTCGTGAGGCCATATTTTGATTATTTGGAAACATCTTAGTTAACATAGTTGGTTGTTGCACTATAAGCCTTGAGGCTTCCTCTATCTTAGGGAATAAATGGGTAAGGTGATCCTCTTTACACAACTTACATGGAAACTTCACCTTCTTCTTTTCTTTCTTTCCCTCACCAACATTATTAGTAGACTTGTCATTATTTTGATTGTCCTTGCTCTTATTATTGTTGTTAATATTACCACCCTTGTGGTTATTATTTCTACCTTTCTTCTTATTCCCTCTGGGATGCTAGTTACCCTTCGGGTTATTCGATTGCACATAATGTACTTACGATGACTGGGAGGGAGAGGATGAAGGTGTAGATTTTTCTACTGCAGATTGGTTGATAGATAAATTGTTCATCTGATTTATCACCTGGTCTACGGACTTGGAATTTGTTGAGCCTATAATTCCATCAGTATGGGGCCCAATATTTTGTCTTGGATTGTTATTTGACCGTGGTGCATCAGGAATAATTTCATAGAGTATCCCAGACTGAGCGTATATAAGATCCAACTGTTGGGATTTAAATATGGCATCTTCCTCATTCGTTAACCAAGATGTAGAAACATCCTTTGAAATATATGGCAATAAGGAGTTAAGGAACCACTATAATATAAAATCTAGAGGAATGTTAGCTTTAATCAATTTCTTTATTCTACACCACTCTTGAATGTGATCCGAAATGTGGGTGGTTTTGTCTTGATGGAAAGTTGACAAAATCTCATTTCTGACATCGTAACGAACCGACAATTGAAAGTGGTTGAGAAAAACTAAGGCCAACTCATGGAAAGTTCGGTATGTGCCCCCTGGTAACTTGATGTACCATTTCACATCGAACCACGTAAGGGTGCGTTGAACTCATCACAAACCAATTGAGTCAACAATAAGAGAGTTCGACAAGCACCATAAGTGGAAATTAGTAGCATGATCACCTGGATCGTCACCACTCTTAACCTCAAATTTCATAATTTCCGAGGGAATATTTGCAGGAACTAGGGGCAATGCCAGATCATGACACACAAGATCATTCATTAATTTTGAGAGGTCTAGAAAATTCAACCTGGCCATAAAAGGAAGCCTTGGTTTCAACGTCTGAGATGATGCTCCCAGGAAAGAATGAATTTCAGAGACTAGTAGACACCATGGGTCGAGGAGGGTTCTAGTAGACACCATGGCACTTCCCGGTAGGATAATATCCCCCTCCTAGATGGTTCATGAAAGGTCGTAAAGGCATCAACCCAGATGGGATCACTTGTGAGGAAAAAGAGATATGATATGGATTACCCATGTGAGGATATACATTTCCCCCTAATAAAGGAACTTCGTATATGGGGTTTCCCATGTTAGAAAATGTATTCCCTCTTGATGTAATACCATAGGTTGGAGGAGGATTTTCCATAAGAAAAGCATTCAATGGAACATTCATTCTAGATGAAGGATAGACTAACGAGATATATGAAGTAGAAACACTGTCCATTTGTCTATTCCATCCTTGAAAATTATAACTAGGATTGAGTGCAGAGGAAGGAAGATTCCAACCCCCTATCATAGGAAATGATTAAGGGGTATGACCCCCACCAAACATGACAGGATTATAAGGTGGCGACATTCCCCCCAACCCAAAACTAGTATTGATGTTAGATGTTGGAATGGAGGAAGACATGTGCAAAGTCATTTTCGACATACCAAAAGAAAAAGGATTAGAACCAAAGGCATCGATTGAGCATTATAACTAGGAATCCCCATCGAAAAGGTGTTAGGGGAAATGAAGATTGATGGTGGAAAATTCATACTACTAAAAAATATATAAGGAATCGTCCCCATGGATTGAGCTAAGCTCATGGATAGGGTATCACTAACTGAGAGAGTTGTGAGAATCCAAGTAACTGATGATGAGGGAGTTGCAGGGACTCCACTAACCATAGCAGAGGTTGGATTCGAATGGCTTCCTAACACACTCGTACCTGAATCAATACTCATATCTAAATCAATACTCATGATGGGATGGTCATGAGCCTGAGTAGCAGAGATGTGCGTACCACGTTTATTAATTCTATTCCTTTTAGGAGGCGATATCGATATCAAAACAAATTATGGTATTTGATTCAAGAGTCGATGCAAACAGTGGGGAGGCTGGTCTCCCTCCATGATGAATAAAAAATTATGATGCAAATAAAAATCCTAAGTCCAACTAATATACAAAGAACACACTCCTAAATACAACTAGAGGCCAATACACACAAACAACAAACAGTGGTTGAAAAGGGGCCTCCCAAACTAAAGAAGGTATGCCTCTCCTAGGAGGGGATTGAGACTTCCAAAAAATAGAGTGGAGGTAATAGAATCAGTTATAAGGACCCTCGTGGGATTCATAGTGCATTCAGTCAGACCACTCTGAAGATAAAATCCTCAATAAATCCTGTGTGTTGTCTGATCCCTATCTGAATCAGGGTACCTACAGAATAACCCATGCAAGTAACTTGTGTCGATACCTAGGATAGGAAACTAAGGTCACCATAGTATAACCAATGCTTGGGAGATCAGTCACAGGTTAGGTCCACTGTATGGGTAGGGTAGCTAATCTCGAAACTCAAGAAGCACCAGGGTACCCCAAGAACCCCCAAATATGAATAAAACCCTAGAAATATCTTTGATGCTAGGAAGGTATTAGAGGGCTATCTCTGCAACCAACTTCGTGCAACCTCATGCTTAACTTTGGTTTTAGTGGAGTCTCCCGAGAAAACCAATTATGCAATGGATTTTTCGACTCCCTGGATAAACACCTGTGTTGAGTTTGGTAGCCTTGGATATGTTTACTCAAAAAATACTATTCCAAGGCCCTAGATCCTAAACTTGTTTGTGTACCCTAAGAAAAAAAAATCTTTCTAATCAATTTTAATTATTGAGCGTTAATTTTAATGGATTTTGTTTACTCAAGAGGTGCGGTCATGAAACTAATGGTGTTATGACTCAGCATATGAAAGAAGCACATGTAAAAAACTTGCTAAGTACTACTCTTTTTTTTCAAAATAAATGGTATGATTCTAAATGTCGTGCACAAGATGCAGTCTCTTCAATTTTAATGACAATGCAATCTAGACAAAAGTGCAAATGCTTCAAATGAAATGAAAACTTTTTGTATTTTCAATATAAAGGAATGAAAATGAAAAAATGAACTAATAACTTCTGAGACAAACCCTACAACAAGCACAAGAAAACAAGACAAGCAGGACACCAAGAAGCTACTCTCAGACCTAAATGCAAGGACTAAAAATGAGAAAAATAACAAGAAACAAGTTTGCCAAAAATAATAAACAATAAACAACTTCCTATCACTCTACAAGCACTCAACAAAAAAAACAAATACCCAAGAAGACTTAACAACATTCAAAAACCACCCAACAAACACCAAATTGAACCTAAAAGTCTTAGAAAAAGATGTACGCGACATTTTGGGGAACATAAGCATATGTACACGCCCTATACATAGACGACACACGTATGTGTGTGATTGTTTAGGGAAAACCCGCGTATGACAAGAAAAACACTAACTGGGAAAGAATCAAGCCAAGCAAATCAGATACATAGCAATGTAGAGGATGTTAAGCTACATGCGACACAGAAACTCAGGAAACCATAGAGTGATCAAAGAGAAAAATCACCAACCAACCCCAAAAAATGAGAGTCCCCAGTTGAGTCGCCAATTTTGTTATGAGGAATAAATATCTATGGTTTTGGGTAGGACCACAATACATGGAACAACACCAAGAAATCAACTCAAATCTCAAGTATTCTAGATAAATGGAAATGCCAACAAAAGAAAGGATATAGGCATACCTCTTCTAGACATTTGTAGGAGACCACCGTCAAGCTCACAATCCAATGCTTGATACTTACAACTTTTCCTCAACATCCAAGATAGATAGGCATACGGAAAATATATGAAATATTAGCATATAAAATAGAATAATCCATTAACATGTATAGAAAATTTACCCATGGAAAATAATATAAACATTTTCAACATATAATTGGATGAGAAAAGAGTGTTTCTATTAATACAATCAACAAGAGTACATAGGTGAAAGCCTCCTGTATCAACAACTCGTTGAAACTGAGAAACTAAGTCCCTCCACCTAGGCCTTCACCACTTCAATCCTCCACATGTCAAGCTCACAAGTTCTAGGAATAATTGGGTTCCTCCTTCACAAGATAGGGAGAGCTTGGGGGGGATGAACATAAGGAGAGTTTAGAGTTAAAGGACTAAGGGATGCAGACTCAAGGATGTAATATGAGGAAAAATTTCTCTAGAGTGTACTTGCTCTCAACTTTTTCTCCTCATTCAAGGCTTGTATATGGCTCAATTTATAGCCTTCAAAGGGAATTGAAGGGTCAAATTAGAGCATTTCCAGCATGTGAAAGGCCAAGGATCATGGATCCTGTGAATTGGAATGGAAAACCCAAAATATTTTTAATTTTGATCGCAAAACCATATGTACACGAGTTGCAATCGAAGAACATGCGTATACACAAGTTGTGTAACTGTAGCCTACGTTTATGTACAAATTTTGAATTTTTGAGTTTTTACTGAGCAAAATGGGGAAGTTGAGTCTACAGAAGGAAAGGGTAGGCCACCAAAGCATGATGCATAAGGTGTGGAAATTTTTTCTATAACATATTCCCCCTAATGTGTGATATCAAAGGAGCAATCATAATGGCCGAAATACGTTACAATTCTAAGAAGTGGAGTAGTGAAGACCCAACCAGAGGAACTAGTTACTCGTTAGAATATTACAACATATTGACTTTGTGTTACACCTCAAAATCACTCACTTTGATAGTGTCACAAGTGTCATCATTACAAGTGTTGTAAGTGTCACATCTTGTTTGCAAGTGTTGCATCTTGACCACAAGTGTTGCAAGTATGATACACATCATACTGTCATCTTTCCCATGTCGTGCCTCTAACGGCATCACAAAGACACTTAAGACACCTCAAAGACTAGTTTGGAAGAAGAGAAGTCACTTGACAAGGAGTACAAACCTTTTGATGCTGAAAGAACCACTAAAAAATGGATTTTGGAGAGGAGCTCTCCCCTACCCACTGTCAGGGAGTGTTGTCACTCCTTGAGCCTCTTTGGGGGAGTGTTTGAGCACCCTGTGCACCCTTTTGGGGGAGTGCTACCCTTTTCTGAGAAAATTTTGGGTTTGTTGAGGCAAATCAAGGAAGAATCCCTCAATTCCTGAAGGTGGTTGGATTCGAATAGATGGTCAAGGAATGATCTTAGGGAAGATCCTCAACTGAAAAAGAGGAATCCTCAACTTATCCCAAAGATCTCTCAAGTGGTTGGACCTCTCCATGGTTATATAAGGAGGCCTTCTCATGGTGAAAGGTACACTGGAGATTAAGAATTACATCAAACTTATGATCTCATGAGTGAGATGCCATCAAAACAATCTGTGGAGATTACTTGAGCAAAGGGGTTGGACAAGGAAAAATGGAAGAAGCTGTTGCACCTTCATTCAAAGGATTGTAAGTATCCTTACTTGTTGTCATTAATAATCAATGCTTGGCCTGTTTCTTTCAAACTTATTCTTGTTCCATATGAGTTTGTATACAGTATATGGATCTATATTTGAGCTAATCTCAGTAGAGTAGGAAATCCATTGTATCTTTGTTTGTCCCACAGGATCTATCAGGGAGCTCAGGATCGAAGCTCATCCAGGACTTTGCAAGGACAAATGTCGCTAATAAGGTACATATCTTTCTCCTTCTCTTTCATTCATTATCTTAATTAGATCTAAAAGGAAGTCAGTGTCCATTTTAAGCACTTTTCTGTCTTGGCCTTAGGAGTCTAGAGACCAAGAGGGAATTCACTTGTCCATAGGGGGATTCACCTACAACAGAAATTGGTGACTCCACTGGGGAGGAGCTTTGATTTTTGTTTCCTTTCCCAGATCTTATTTTGGCCCTTTTCCCACTGATTTGATCTTCTCCATATTGTCTTTTTTATTCTTAGATTTGTTTGATTGCCTCTTTATGTCATCAAGATCACCTTGATTGACTGAATTTCCTTGATGTTTTGAGTTTCTAGGCATTTTTTTGAGATTTTGCAGCAGAGTGCTCCCCTGCCCTTGCTAGAAGAGCGCCAACACTCCCTGGTGGTATTACACAGAGTGTTTGAGCGCTCTGGTATCCCTTACAACAGAGCGCTATCCCATTTTCAGTGAAAATCATCTAGGTTTTCAATTTCTGAAGTTTAGTTTTTGCCTTTTGCACTTGCTCAGGGTCTCATACTCTCCGTCCATCTTGGTATTGGCTTTCAAACACCTTATTTATGAGAATTCATCCTCTTTTGTTTGGGATTTTTACATTTTCTTTCCTTGCCTTGAAGCCACTCTTTGTCTTTACTTACCTATATTTAACTTGTTGTTTTCTTCTCCTTTATCTGATTGAGTGAAAATTTTTGTGAGGAAATACAAAGGTCTATGAACCTTTTTATTTGATCTTTGAGGTCAAATTTCCATCATTTCTCTTTTGTTTGAGGTTTTTTGGTTCTTGTTTGCAATTTGGTTATCTTTGTCCTTCTTGTTTATTCACAATGAGAGTGTATTTTTGTTTTATGTGAGGTTTGCTTCTATTTGTTTAATCCTAAAGTCTGATTGACATTTAGAAGTTTTTCATCTGATTATCATTCACATATAAACACAAGGACATATTTTAGTGATTGGTTTGGATATTAGAAGGCATTTCTGAAATTTTTAGCATTACATTGGATTTGAGTGAGAAACAAATTGATTGAGGACATTGTATATTAGTGTTTGATAGTGAAAACAACTCTTTATCTTTCCCTTAAATAACCATTCATCGAAAGACAAGAATGCTTATTATCTTCTTGTGCATTTCTAGGAATTGAGTTATCATACCATATGTTTCATTTTCATACACCCTTTGAGTAAAGAACATTTGCAAAATGAACACTAATTAAAAATTATCTAGAACATTTTGTTTTTAGGATCTTCCACCAACATTAGATTAGGATTAGCACTTTGGATTAGGCTGTGAGTACAACTCTCCAAAGTTTTCAAAACAAACATTAAAATCCTGAGATAGGGAGAGTCAAATCCAATTGTCGTATAGGATTTCTGGGATCCCCCTCTCACATAGGGGTTACGCACGAGGTCACATTCGGGTGAGTTATGGAGAGTATCCCTCTGTGATTCAACTGTTTGTAGTGGTTGGATCGTATATTGGGGGTCAATTTAAGGTATACCCACGTTTATGTGTGGGAGCCTCTCGAGTTGATTTCTGACTTGTTATCTTGCCCATACGTTTGGATCGGACTGTTGATTGTACCCGTCCAAGGGATGACTGCGAGTTCATGTCCTTAGTTGCCATAATCCTTAGGTACTTACATGAGGTGACAGTGAAGGGAAGTCTCACTATACCTGGGATAGACATTGGTCAAATTCACTCGTGATCCTTGGAGGGTAAATCCACAATTACTGTGTGGAAGCTTGCACCAAGGTGAAAGTTCGTTAAGCAGGTCGCCATTGTAACTGTTCCACCATATCCTGGCCCCTTATTGACTTGATCATGCGACATTGGATTTCATCACCAACTAGTACGATCATCAAGAGAAGTCTTGTTTGCTTGGTTATGATTCCTATATTTTATTAGAGTATGTTGTTTCTTTTTGTTAGTTGGCCCTAGATTTTCAGCGTGTACTATTATTCTCCAAAATTGAGCCTGTAGACGATAAAGGTCTTCACCGATCGCGTAGGATGAAAGGGATGCCTCTGGAAGGATACCAACCCTTACCTCCTAACCCTCCTAACCCTTACCTCCTAAATCAATCTGACGTTGGGAGTGTTGTTTCTCCTCCGTTAGACAATTCAGAAGGCTCTTTGGTTACGGTTGAGAATCCCACTCCTTGCACTACATCTGTGTCGGTAACCCCTCTCGAACCACTTTTGCTTCATTTAGACTCCCTTGGGAACGTCATAGACGAATAGGTCCCACATTTACCTGAGAGATATTTTACCAAAACATAAATGGGATCCACAGAACCAACCTTTGGTGATGAGTATAGGACTCATGTTCTTCCTACCACTGTAGTAGATACAAAACCCACACCTGCTCATTCTGTATGGAGGACTTCATCGGGACGTGATCTCTATGAGCATTTTCAATCCTTTTGACAACCCTTTAATCCTCATGACCCTCCTGTTGAAAGTGGGCCATCTGGTCAAACGATGAATCACCCCATCGATCAAGTCATTAACCCTACTATTGTGTCAACACAAGTCTATCCTAATGCTGGAATCATCACCTCTTCTCATTCCCAAGGAACTTTGATCCCTACCCTCTCTTTTACAAACTTTCACTCTACAGCTCCACATGTTCTACACAATCTTGCTAGGACATATTTTCATCCGAGAATGCAGACCATCGTCCGAAATACGTTACAATTCTAAGAAGTGGAGTAGTGAAGACCCAACCAGAGGAACTAGTTACTTGTTAGAATATTACAACATATTGACTTTGTGTTACACCTCAAAATTACTCACTTTGATAGTGTCGCAAGTGTCGTCATTACAAGTGTTGTAATTGTCACATCTTGTCCACAAGTGTCGCATCTTGACCACAAGTGTTGAAAGTATCATAAACATCATACTGTCATCTTTCCCTTGTTGTGCCTCTAACGACATCACAAAGACACTTAAGACACCTCAAAGACTAGTTTGGAAGAAGAGAAGTCACTTGACAAGGAGTACAAACCTTTTGACGTTGAAAGAACCACTAAAAAATGGATTTTGGAGAGGATTTCTCCCCTACCCACTGTCAGGGAGTGCTGGCGCTCCCTGAGCCTCTTTGGGGGAGTGTTTGAGTGCCCTATGCACCCTTTTGGGGGAGCACTACCCTTTTCTGAGAAAATTTTGGGTTTGTTGAGGCAAATCAGGGAAGAATCCCTCAATTCCTGAAGGTGGTTGGATTCTAATAGATGGTCAAGGCATGATCTTAGGGAAAATCCTCAAATGAAGGAGAGGAATCCTCAACTTATCCCAAATATCTCTCAAGTGGTTGGACCTCTCCAAGGTTATATAAAGAGGCCTTCTCATGGTGAAAGGTACAATGGAGATTAAGAATTACATCAAACTTATGATCTCATGAGTGATATGTCATCAAATCAATTGGTGGAGATTACTTGAGAAAAGGGGTTGGACAAGGAGAACTGGAAGAAGTTGTTGCACCTTCATTCAAAGGATTGTAAGTATCTTTACTTGTTCTCATTAATAATCAATGCTTGGCCTGTTTCTTTCAAACTTATGCTTGGTCCATATGAGTTTGTCTACATTAGATGGATCTATATTTGAGCTTATATCAGTAGAGTAGGAAGTCCATTGTATCTTTGTTCGTCCCACAAGACCTATCAGGGAGCTCAGGATCGAAGCTCACCCAGGACTTTGCAAGGACAAACGTCACTAATAAGTAACATATATTTCTCCTTCTCTTTCATTCATTATCTTGATTAGATCTAAAAGGAAGTCAATGTCCATGTTAAGTACTTTTCTGTCTTGGCCTTAGGAGTCTAGAGACCAAGAGGGAATTCACTTGTCCGCAGGGGGATTCACCTACAACATAAATTGGCGACTCCACTGGGGAGGAGCTATGATTTTTGTTTCCTTTCCCATATATTGTTTTGGACCTTTTCCCATTGATTTGATCTTCTCCATATTGTATTTTTTATTCTTATATTTGTTTGATTGCCTCTTTATGTCATCAAGATCACCCTGATTGGCTGAATTTCCTTGATTTTTTGAGTTTCTGGGCATTTTTCCGAGCTTTTGCAGCAAAGCGCTCCCCTGTCCTTGCTAGTAGAGTGCCAAAACTCCCTGGTAGTCTTAGTTAAAGTGTTTGAGCACTCTAGTACCCCTTACACCAGAGCGCTATCCCATTTTAAGTTAAAATCATCTAGGTTTACAATTTCTGAAGTTCAGTTTTTGCCTTTTGCACTTGCTCAGGGTCTCATACTCTTAGTCCATATTGGTAGTGGCTTTCAAACACCTCATTTTTGAGAATTCATCCTCTTTTGTTTGGGATTTTGCATTTTCTTTCCTTTCCTTGAAGCCACTCTTTGTCTTTGCTTACCTAGAGTTAACTTGTTGTTTTCTTCTCCTTTATCTGATTGAGTGAAATTTTTTGTGAGGAAATACAAAGGTCTGTGAACCTTTTCATTTGATCTTTGAGGTCAACTTTCCATCATTTCTCTTTTGTTTGAGGTTTTTTGGTTCTTGTTTGCAATTTGGTTATCTTTGTCCTTCTTGTTTATTCACAATGAGAATGTATTTTTATTTTATGTGAGATTTGCTTCTATTTGTTTAATCCTAAATTATGATTGACATTTAGATGTTTTGCATCTGATTATCATTCACATATAAACAAAAGGACATATTTTAGTGATTGGTTTGGATATTAGAAGGCATTTCTGAAATTTTTAGCATTACATTGGATTTGAGTGAGAAACAAATTGATTGAGGACATTGCATATTAGTGTTTTATAGTGAAAACAACTCTTTCTCTTTCCCTTAAATAGCCATTCATCGAAAGACAAGACTTCTTATCATATTCTTGTGCATTTCTAGGAATTGAGTTATCATACCATTTGTTTCATTGTCATACACCCTTTGAGTAAAGAACAACTGCAAAATGAATGCTAATTAAAAATTATCTAGAACATTTTGTTTTTAGGATCTTCCACCAACATTAGATTAGGATTAGCACTTTGGATTAGGCTGTGAGTACAACTCTCCAAAGTTTTCAAAAAAAACATTAGCATCCTGAGATAGGGAGAGTCAAATCCAATTGTCGTATAGGATTTCTGGGATCCCCCTCTCACACAGGGGTTACGCACGAGGTTGCATTCGGGTGAGTTACAGAGATTATCCATCCGTGGTTCAACTATTTGTAGTGGTCGAATCATATATTGGGGGTCATTTGAAGGTATACCCACTATTATGTGTGGGAGCCTCTCGAGTTGATTTCAGACTTGTTATCCTGCCCATACGTTCGAATCATACTGTTGACTATACCCGCCCAGGGGCTGACTGCGAGTTGGTGTCCTTAGTTGCCATAATCCTTAGGTACTTACACGAGGTGACAATGAAGGGAAGTATCACTGTACTTGGGACAAACATTGGTCAAAATCACTCGGGCTCCTTGGAGGGTAAATCCACAATTATTGCGTGGAATCTTGCACCAAGGTGAAAGTCCGTTAAGCAGGTCACCATTGTAACCATTCCACCATATCCTAGCCCCTTATTGACTTGATCACGCAACATTTGATTTCATCACCAACTAGTATGATCATCGAGAGAAGTCTTGTTTGCTTGGTTATGATTGCTGGAAGTCTTGTTTGAGATGGGTACTGAACTCTTTACCTCCCTTCGTCAAACTGACTCTGTGCATATCTCTGACCATATTCATGAGTGGAGACGACGACGAAGGATGATGAAAGTAATCATTCCTGACATATTATTGGCAGAGTGGTTTACTAAATCACTTTTACCCCCGATCGCTCACGATGTCGCCATGGGTGGTGTGGTCACCGAGAAAGAAACCATTGCTCCGGCTCAGTACTTAGATTTGGTTTATTCACAATCTGGTACTTTATATGATTTTCTTCCAAATTTTTCTCGAGATAATACCTATCCATCCAAGTCCTCATCATCATCTCATGCGGACGGTGTTATCGGTTCCGTCAAAACTCAATCTACTTCCCAATCGACCACACTCTCCTCTACCTCCCCCCAAACTTAGATCTTTGAGGTGAATGTAGTTCAATCTTCCCCTTCACAACAATATGGAGGAAAGAAGAAGACAAAAAATAAATCAAAAAATACTAATAACAATGAACAACCAAAAAATCAAGCTCAAACACCTACAACCGAAAAGCAACCACAATGGAAACTGAAATTCCCATGTATCATTTGTGATGATGATCACTACACTCAAGACTGTCCACATCGCAATGAAGTGGCCAAAATTTTCCAGGGAAATTCACAACCCCCTATTCTTACTCAACCTTTTCCACAACAACAATCCATGGTTTCTCAAACCCCCTCCCCTGGGAGCAGTTCTAGCCATCCTCATGATGAGGCCTCGACGAGTGCACATATTTATATGTTTAATGGGATTAATTTGACCACTCTCTCTAAGACATACAACACACTAGGTAACCCTAACAAAGGAAAGGTCACTAATGTTACGGGTACTTTACCGGATCCATCGCCATCCTCCGTTAGTCCTCCATCGGTTAATCCTCCGTATGGACCACTTCAGATTGAGAAACCTACGTTCGACTCTATATTACGCCCTCCTAAGAGCACTATCCGTAAATCTACCTTTAATCCTAGTTCATGTGCCACCCAGAACTACAACATTGTTGAAGATTTGTCTCAAGCAGTGTGTGCTATGTCGCGTTATAAGTTCTACAACACTGCCCCAGTCAACTTAGAACGCTCTTGGCCGCTATTGGCACTATTGATCCTGATTCGTCCAACCATATCATGTTTAACCTGGACAATTATACATCTCGACTCTCCCATCAACTTGCTTTCCAGGTTGATGTTGTTGTTCACAATCAACAAATCCACCGAACTATTTTAGATGAGGGAGCCTCAACTTGTGTCATGTCTTTAGCATGTTGGAAAGGTTTAAAATCACCCGCACTTAACAAATCCCCATTGATGTTACACGCCTTCGATGGGCGAGGTTTTCATCCCCATGGTCTTTTATAGTCCCTGCCCATCCAACTAGGTGGAAAAACTGTCACTGTTGATGTCGAGGTGGTCGATGCTCCCCTCGATTACAACTTGCTACTTGGAAGAAGTTGGTTTTATTCTATGACTGTCGTTGCCTCGTCGGTATTTCGATGTGTACAATTTCCTCATCAGGGCAAAATTTTCACTATTGATCAGTTAGATTTCTACACAAACGACGCTCGTTCTCCTACTACCAACAACATTCCTTTTTTGGGAGACCACAAGATCACGTATGAAAGCATTGGTGTTGGCTTGCTGAAGGATTCTAGCCTTATGGGTACCTTCCCTACACCACTTTCACCGACTACACATCATATTGCCACCGTCGATATGATTTCGTCCATGGCTTATTGTTGGCCCTTGGTTATGGAAGGAAGCAAAGAACGAGGAAGAAAATAAAAAGCGAGCTTCGCGGGAGACACAGTGACTATCACTGGGTCGAAGTGAGCAAAAGAACAAAAAATATGGAGCGAAGTGTGGAAAAGAAATCCGTTGGATGAGGAGATCGAGGATGACAGATCAACAAGGAAGATAGACCGAGGATGACTCAGGAAGTGAAAAAAAGCCAACATTGGATGTTTTGGAGCACCGTGAGATGAAGAAGGAAAGACAAGATGGAGAAGCTCAAAAAAAGCGGGTCAAGTCGACCTAGGGTTTTAGACACCTAGGGTTTTGGTAATTAGGGTTTTAACACCTAGGTTTCGACCTGAGGTTGTCGGTAAGGGATTGTAATGTATAAATAGAGGTCAACGGGACCTAGGTCGGGTCAGTATTGTAGTTGAGCCTTGTTATTGATTGATGTTCATTAGGAGAATATTGTATTAAGGGTGAGAGAAGTGTTGAGAGATAGAGCCTTCTGGTATTGTAAGATCTTCAACTGGGTGCGATGATCAAGTCCTGCAACTAGGTGCGCAGGAAGGGGCAGAGAAAGAGAGAAGGAGACAGAGGATCTGCGGGCCAAGAGCACAGATCAGAACTGTAAGCTTTATCTTAATATATCATAAGCACAATTCTGTGGATGTAGCCCTAGCGAGAGGGTGAACCACGTACATTTATTGTTGTGTGTGTGATTCATGCTTGAGCTCTGTCATTGTTATATTGTTATCTGCATTATTGTATTAGATCATATCTATAGCTGTGAAGGATAGATCTATCTATTTGAATGATAGATACATGTTGTGTTGTTTTTTTAATAAGAACCACTTGATATTCCCCTGGTTGTAGACATCTCTGTCCTGCAACCCCCTTATAGTTGCTTTGGGTGAGACTGCATCTGCTTCACAGGTGCTTCCGAAAGGGCCAGTAGCTAGGGATTGTTGGTGCGCTCTTGGAGGTGAACCCTGGGTCTGCCCCTGTGCCAAAAAATGGTTCCATTTCTGGGACAAGAATATTTTTAAGGGAATATCAAGGTGGTTCCCATCAAAGACAAAGATCCAGAAGTGGATAGAGGATCAAGAGAAGGAATTCGTTGAAGCCCAGAACAAGAACTACTTGATATTCCCCTGGTTGTAGACATCTCTGTCCTGCAACCCCCTCATAACTGGTTTGTGTGAGACTACATCTTCTTCACAGGTGCTATCGAAAGGGCCATTAGATAGGGCTTGTTGGTGCACTCTTGGAGCTGAACCCTGGGTCTGCCCCTGTGCCAACACTTATCAATCTTTGGAATCATTTGATCCTTGGATTGTACCTAGTCCATTGGAATTCAATGCACTAGGTGATACCGTGTCACTTAGTCCAGCTGAAACATCATACGTTGTTTTCCAATCTGCTTCTCCCTCTTTAGATGACCAACATCTATTGGAACCCGACAGTTATTTGATGCCATCACAGTTAAGTTCCTTGTCATCTGCGATCGACTACATTTCTCCAATTTTTCCCTCGGATGAATATATTATGGAAATGTTGAGCATTGATGAGCCTCAAGATGATAACCATCATCGATCCTCTTTTCTTCCCCCTCGTGAAGAAATTCAGGAAGATATGCACTCTATCTCCCCTCCCGATGTTGATTTTCTATCGTCTCCCATGCCTTCAACTTCCGATGACTTGGATCCGGTCATTGACATTGTGATCTCTTCGGTGGGACTATTGGAGCCTATTCTCCTTACCCCTGTCGTGATCCTCGACATGTGTTCCTTCCAGAGTGATTTTATCCCATCCAACGAAGATCTCTTGGAAACCATGACCGAGTTTTGTCCCTTGACATGGTGTCCTTCCAGAGTGTTATTCTCTTGGAAACCATGATCAAGAAGAGTCATGAGCATAGTTTCTCTTCTCTGTGGAAAGCTCGTTAAAAAATTAAATAGAGGTCATGAGCCTATTTTTCCTCTCTGTAGCAAGCTCGCTAAAAAATGAAACAAAAATTTGGGGGATTGAACCCAGAGCCCTGAGAATAGTTCTTTTCCTGTGTCAAACACGTTAAAAAATGAAACAGTCACCTCTCTTGAACCTTCATTTCATCTACTTTTATCCTTTTCTCCATCTAGTAGAGAAATTGGTGACAACCTCAAAGTCGGTGAATGAATTGAAGCTTGGAGCGCATGTCTCCAGCCTTTGATGATCATTTTGGAGTTAATCCCCCAGCTTTCAAACTGGGGGCATATCGAGCTTAGTCTTTGTTCTTTCTCGTGCTCGTAAATACATGAGAATGAAACCGAGTGAACTTTTATCTCTTTTTCAGACCTGCATGGATGTACGAAAAAGGAACCCCCTGGAGTCATCTTTAAGCTCTTTTTAGACTCTCTAAACATGAAAATATTTCCGAGTGATCTTGCTTCCTTTCCTACTCGTTAAAAGGTTTGAAAGGGCATCTTTCGAGTGATAATTTATCTCTTTTTCAGCCTAGTGAGACTAACATTACAAAAAAGGACAACATTGGAGTCATCTTTAAGTTGTTTTCAGACTCTCTAAATATGAAAACCACCAAGTTTACCTTCTATGGACTCGTTAAACAATCATACATTGAAGGGCCCATATGGGATCAAACCCTTAATTCTTCTAGATCGTTAAACAAAGGAAGAGGGACTTACTGAAGGTAAGTCATATTGAGCATGTGTTACCATCCTCGAGCTCATTAAATTAAAAAGAGGTACTCGTCTATCTGGATGGGGGAAAAATTGAAAGAAGCAAGCCAAGCAGTTTTTTGAGAACACTACTAGTAACTCTTAGGGTCACCCTTGAACACGGAACATTGTATTTGCATGCATTTTGATCCGCTGAACCTCTGCATTGAGTTAATCCTCTAAGTTTCTTTTACTCCTTTGGGTCACCTGACGAAAGTCACAGTATCCACTGCATCATCAATTTTTGGTCCATGTCAAGTTTCTGTTGTTGTGCCTCAGTGTTCAAGGGAAGTATCTTCCTCGAGAGTTAGCCATCACAAATATCCTGTTTCAATACCCGTGTCATTCCATGTTCATTTGATCTACCAATTACATCTCTGTGTCATTTTCGTGTCATTGATGGGGGATACATCAAGGCCCTCCTTTGACGAGTCTATTCCTTTTGACTTCAACACATTATCCGGGAACTAGACTTAGAAACTAGTTAGTACCTTGGGACCTGCATGCCTCAATGGCAAGCCTCCTCGCGTCCAACAGTGGGTTTAAATCATTGACCCCTGATTGAATGATTCCATAGATGTTTGACCTCATCTCATTCATTCACATTCGTCGGGATGTACTAGAGTACCTTGGGAATCATTGACATC
Source organism: Picea sitchensis (assembly GCA_010110895.2). Taxonomy (NCBI): domain Eukaryota; kingdom Viridiplantae; phylum Streptophyta; class Pinopsida; order Pinales; family Pinaceae; genus Picea; species Picea sitchensis. Next base: position 102,513 of record SNQJ01S0061577.1, on the reverse strand, counting down.
AATGGTGATCTCCCTCACGCTTGTTAATGGTTTACATCATTGACCGATAATCAAGTGGTTTCTGCCATGTTCGACATCAGGACATCTATTCACATGGTTAGATTCGTAGTATATCGGGATCGGTAAGAATACACTGGGTTGAGTTTTCACTCTTATGTATACTTTTCCCAGGTTGCGAAGGAGTTCTTTTGAACTATGACACATATACTGTTACATAGATCCACTTTGTATTGGTCGTGACTATGTCTTGTCATCTCGTAGATCCACTGTGTATTCTTCGTGGCTACGATCAGTTCAGGTCATAGGAGTATATATCCACATTGTATCTATAGTGGCTATACCATTTTGTCAGTATAATTATGGATCCGCAGTGTATTTTATGGCGGCCATACCTAAAAAGTATTTATCACTCAAGCACAGGTATGCCTGCCTTGGGTTTTAAAACATGTCAGAATATTTGTTTGATGGTTGTGTGTAGATTTTTCCTGTTTCTCTGCACCCATACCCTTGCTCGAAAAAGTCTAAAAAGTACTTCAGTCATCATTGTCTTCTAACTTCATACTTTGGGGGGAAATCTGTTACACCTCAAAATTACTCACTTCGATAGTGTCGCAAGTGTTGTCATTACAAGTGTTGTAAGGGTTGCATCTTGTCCGCAAGTGTCGCATCTTGACCACAAGTGTTGCAAGTATCATAAAAATCATACTGTCATCTTGCCCATGTCATGCCTCTAACAACATCACAAAGACACATAAGACACCTCAAAGACTAGTTTGGAAGAAGAGAAGTCACTTGACAGGGTGTACAAACCTTTTGACGCTGAAAGAACCACTAAAAAATGGATTTTGGAGAGGAGTGCTCCCCTACCCACTGTCAGGGAGTGTTGACACTCCCTGAGCCTCTTTGGGGGAGTGTTTGAGCAACCTGTGCACCCTTTTGGGGGATCGCTACCCTTTTTTGAGCAAATTTTGGGTTTGTTGAGGCAAATCAGGGAAGAATCCCTCAATTCCTGAAGGTGGTTGGATTCGAATAGATGGTCAAGGCATGATATTAGGGAAGATCCTCAATTGAAGGAGAGGAGTCCTCAACTTATCCCAAATATCTCTCAAATGGTTGGACCTCTCCAAGGTTATATAAGGAGGCCTTCTCATGGTGAAAGGTACAATGGAGATTAAGAATTGCATCAAACTTATGATCTCATGAGTGAGATTTCATCAAAGAAATCAATGGAGATTACTTGAGAAAAGGGCTTGGACAAGGAGAATTAGAAGAATCTGTTGCACCTTCATTCAAAGGATTGTAAGTATATTTACTTGTTCTCATTAATAATCAATGCTTGGCCTGTTTCTTTCAAACTTATGCTTGTTCCATGTGAGTTTGTCTGCGGTAGATGGATCTATATTTGAGCTAATCTCAGTAGAGTAGGAAGTCCATTGTATCTTTGTTTGTCCCACAAGACCTATCAGGGAGCTCAGGATCGAAGCTAAGCTAGGACTTTGCAAGGACAAACGTCGCTAATAAGGTACATATATTTCTCCTTCTCTTTCATTCATTATCTTGATTAGATCTAAAAGGAAGTTAGTGTCCATGTTAAGAACTTTTCTGTCTTGGCCTTAGGAGTCTAGAGACCAAGAGGGAATCCACTTGTCCATAGGGGGATTCACCTACAACACTTTGTACACATGGATACAAATTTGAAGTACACTGAAAATACATGTGTGTATACAAAAGATATATTTTCATGGACATGGATAGGCAATACAAATTAGACATATTCCATAGGTGGGCATAGGATTGAAAAAAACATAGTGGAGTCTAGTCTCAAAATCAACTGAGGATATTTGTATACAATGAAGTACAATATGATATTCCATGATAACTGAAGTCATATAGGACCGGTGCAATGAAGGAAAACAACGGGTATGATGTTTTGCTACTATGAGTATGAAGTATTCTACACTAATTGTCGATGGGGCAAGTCCAGTTCATGTGAATAAAGTAGTTGAAGTCGAAGACTTCATTTCATTACCATTCATCGAGGTATACTGTTAAGAAATGTGAGACAACCCACCAATGATGAAAGTAGACATCAAGGCACTGAGTACATTCACAAAGTGTGAATAAAGGTGTTGAGGTGGAACACTTGAAGAATCCATCGAGCAGAAGACATTAATGTATTCCTAACTGTCGATGATGAGACAACCTGCCTTTGATGAAAGTAAGCCTCTAGGTACTCTTATGAATCTAGATCTTGATTCTAGAATAGATGAGATGAATTCGATGGAATGACATCTGATGAAAGGAGGGTATTAAGGTATCCCCCATCATCCAGCGCGAGGTATAAGGAAACGCCTTTATGATTAGGAAGAACTTAGCTAAACATGATATGCACGAACCAATATCGGGTGCATCTCTTACGTGAAATACATGCCAGTAATACATGAAAGAGACCCTCTTAATAACATCCAATAATGAAAACTGCCAAAATAGGTGAGGAAACCACCAATAGTGTCTAGTGGAATCCAATATACTACATGAATCCCAATGTGTGAATAGATTTCTTGTCATCGAACACAAGGGAAACCACCCATTCAGCGACCAATGAAGAGATGCCATCTGCTAGGTTCAAGGTCACCTACCATTGATGAAAGTAGGTCCAGGGTGAAAGGGAGGACAACAAGTCCATGTGATTCTGAGATTCACTTGTAAAGGGATGGCCGACATGCACAATCAAGAATTCCAAGGAATGGCCGACACAGGTTTAGACTTCCTTTGAACAAGAGCATGAGACAAATGGATAACTTAGGAAACATATATTCAATACTGAACATTGATAAAAGTTTGTGATGCAGGAGGTATCAAAAAAATGTCCATAGGGACTGGAAGAATAACTAGTTGGAGGATGTTAAGCCCTAATATTGGCTCATTACCACTTAATTGGGGCATATTAGATTAGTAATGTTATTTTATTTATGTCGGATTTAGGCCATTAGTTGTAATTTAGATTAGTAATGTTATTTTATTTATGTCGGATTTAGGC
>SNQJ01S0061577.1:49567-84844 GCA_010110895.2 Picea sitchensis | reverse complement strand
TGTTTACAATACAATATACATATAGGAGCCAACGACATCCAAAACCCTAACCCAATGACCTGGATTAGTCCAAAACCCTAATTCCTTAACCGGAAGAAAACCATTGGCAAAAACCATGTGCCAAAAAAACCACCTAAATACATGACATGTTTCCCAAGGTAGGTGTCACATTTCCCGAGGTAGAAAAAAAAATTGGGGGCTCTGACCCCCTCTAACCCCCCCGCACGCCCGACACATATGCTCAGACACTACTACTCGTGCAAATAATATAACACATACCAAACATGGAGCACATGGCGAGAAGGAAGGAAAGATAGGCTAGCGAATCCCTGAAAACGTGGGTCAAGTTGACCTAGGGTTTTGACACGTAGGTTTTAACCTAAGGGTGTCCAAGAGCTATTGTAATTTATAAATAGAGGTCTAAAGGACCTGGGATGGGTTGTTTTGGGTATTGTTGGTTCTTGGTTGGTTGAGATTTCATTGTTCTTGTGTGATCGAGTGAGTACTATTGTGTGAGAAGGAAGTGTTGAGTGCGAGAGCCTTCTGGTATTGTAATATCTTCAACTGGGTGTGAAGATCGACCCTATAGCTGGGTGCGCAGGGAGGGGAGAGACAAAGAAGAGAAAATAGAAGATCTGCTATCTAAGAGTGTAGACAAGAACTGTATGCTTCACCTTAATATATTATAAATCACACTTTTGCGGACATATCCCTAGGGAGAGGGTGAACCACGTATATCTTGTGTTATGTGTGATTGATGTTGTGTTCTCTGTCATTTGATATGATGCTATTGTGATATTGTGTTAGATCTTAAGTATAACTTGCACAGTAGGTTTAAGAAGGATAAAGAATAACTAGGTGACTATGTATTATTGTTTTGAATCCATTATGCATTTCCTCTGGTTTTAGACACCTATGTCTTGCAACCCCCTATAGCTACTTCAGGTGAGACTGCATCTACCTCCTAGGTGTTTTCGAAAGGGCCAGTAGTTAGGGCTTGTTCGAGCACTCTTGGAGCTAAACCTTGGGTCTTCCCTTGTGCCAACAATACCCATACAGTGGACCTGACCTGTGATTATTCACCTGAGAATTGGTTATACCACAATGACCTTAGTTTCATATCATATGTATCCACACAAGTTACTTGCAGGGGTTATTCTGCAAGTACCTTGAGTCAGATAGGGATCGAACAACACTCAAAATTTATGGATGATTTTCTCTTCGAAGGGTTTGATCAACTGCACTTTGAATCCCACAAGGGTCCTTATAACTAATTATGTTAACCCCACTCTATTGTTTGAGAGTCTCAATCCCCTCCTGGGAGATGCATACCTTCTTTAGTTTAGGTGTTCCCTTTTCAACCACCCTCTATTGTTTACGTGCATTGGTCTCTAGATTTATTTAGTAATGTACTCTTTTTATATTAGTTGGCCTTAGTATTTTCCTTTACACCACGAGTTTTGAGTCATCATGGAGTGAGACTAGACGCCCCTCCAGTCTCGTTTTCTCTTGAATCAAATACCAAAATTTGGTATGATACCAAAACCTCCTCCTAAAATGGGTAGAATTAATAAACATGGTACACAGATTTCTATCGCTCGGGCTCACAACCATCCCATCATGAGTATTGATTCAGATATGAGTATTGATTCAAGTATGAGTCTATCAGAAATCCATTCTACTACAACCTCTGCTATGGTTAGTGGAGTCCCTACGACTCCCTCATCATCGGTTACTTGGATTCCTACAACTCTCTCAGGTAGTGCTACCATGTCCGTGAGCTCAACTCAATCCATGGGGACGAGTCCTTATATATTTTTGAGTAGTATGACTTCCCCACCATCGATATTCATTTCCTCTGGCATCGTTTAGATGGGGATGCATGGTTACAGTGCTCATTCGATGCCTTTGGTCTCTAATCATTTTTCTTTTGGTATGTCAAATATGACTCTGCACATGTCGTCCTCCATTCTGACATCTAACATCAATACTAGTTTTAGGTCAGGAGGCATGCCACCTCCTTATAATCCTATCCCTTTTGGTGGGGGTAATATCACCTAGTCATTTCCTATGATAGGGGATTGGAATCCTCCTTCCTCTGCACCCAATCCTAGTTATATTTTTAAAGGATGGAATGGAAAAATGGGTAGTGTTTCTACTTAATATATCTCGTCCATCTATCCTTCGTCCACAATGATTTTTCCCACAAATGATTTTATTATGGAAAATTATCCTCCAACCTCTGGTATTTCATTAGGAGGGAATACATTTTCTAACATGGGAAACCCCTAGTACGAAGTTCCTTTTCCAAGGGGCAATGTATATCCTCACATGGGTAATATGTATCATATCACTTTTTCCTCACAATTGATCCCATCCAGGATGATTCCTTTACAACCTTTCATGAACCATCTAGGAGGGAGACATTACCCTATCGGGCAGGGACATGTTGTCTACCAAAACCCTCCTCGACCGCAGTCTCTCAAAATCAGTCTTTCCTGGAGCATGGTCTCAAACGTTGCAACCAACACTCCCTTTTCTGGCCACACTAAATTTTCCATATTAGTCAAAATTAATGAATGCTCATGTGTGTCATGATCCAAAATGGCCCCCAAATCCTACTAAGCTTCCCTTGGAAATTTTGAAATTTGAGGGTAAGAATGGCGAGGATCCAGATGATCATGTTACTAATTTTCACTTATGGTTCTCGTCAAACTCTCTTAATGATGACTCAGTTCATTTGAGACTGTTTGAATGCACCCTTACAGGGGTGCTACGAAATGGTACATCGATTTACCAGAGGCCACATATCGAACTTTCCATGAGTTGGCCTTAATTTTTCTCAACCAATTTCAACTGTCGGTTTGTTATGACATTGATACCGATATTTTATTGACTTTCATCATGAAAAATCCACCCACATCACAAATCACATTCAAGAGTGGCATAGAAGAAAGTGGTTGATTAAAGCTAACATTCCTCTAGAGTTTCTATTGGAGTGGTTCCTTAAGTCCATGTTTCCATATATTTCGAAGGATGTTTCTACATATGGGTAAGACTAAGGAAGAGACCATATTTAAATCCCAACAATTGGATCTTATATATGCTCATTCTGGGATACTCTATGAAATTATTCCTGACACACCACGATTGAGTAACAATCCAAGACAAAATCCTGGGGGGCATACCAATGGAATTATAGGATCAAAAACTGCCAAGTCTGTAGACCAGGTGACAAATTAGATAAAAAAATTGTCTCTCAACCAGTCTATAGCAGGAAAAGCTATGACTTCGTCTTCTCCTGCCCAGTTGTCAGAAGTACATTATGTGTAGTCGACCAAATCAAAGGGTAACGATTAGCCCAAATGGAATAAGATGAAAGGTATAAATAATAACCACAAGGGTGGGAATAATAACAACAACAATAAGAAAAAGGACAATCAAAATAATGAAAATTCTGGTAACAATGTTGGTGAGGGAAAGAAAGAAAAGTGGAGGGAGAAGTTTCCATGTAAGTTGTGTAAAGAGGATCACCTTACCCATTTATTCCCTAAGATAGAGGAATCCTCTAGGATTATAGTGCAACAGCTGGTTGTGTTAACTTATTTATTACCACATAATCAAAATATGGCCTCAGGAACCTCAAACACCAGAAATGTGTTGGGTGGAGGTCAAAAACCCCTGTCACATGATGTTGGCCATTAATGCGTGAATATGGTTCGATATGAGATTAGTGTAGCCACTAGGACTCGTGATTATGGTCCTCGACAACCTACTTTGGGTACAAATACTCCCCCTATGGAAACACCTTTGCAGATCAATAAGCCTGACCCTATGCCTCACATTGTGAAAGGAGTTCTTAAGCACTCTTCTCATAATCCTAATGCCAAAGCCGCCTAGAATTACTCGATTGTCGAAGATTTGGGACAAACTTCATGTGTGATGTTAGCTTTGAATGTACTCTAGACGTGCCCAAAACAGAGGAATGTCATGATAGCTACGTTGGGGGATCTTTAATCAATTGGCTCAAAATTTATCAAGTTTGATGTCGCAGATGTCTAGCCTTGCTTACCTTACCATGTGGATTTTCAAATTCATGTGGAATGTATGAATATAACTGTTAAGCGTATTGTTGTTGATGAAGGTGCTTCGATGTCTGTGATGTCTCTAGATTATTGTAAATACATTGGATCTACCAATATTTCTCATTCTATAACTATGTTAACTGCGTTTGATGGGCGTTCATTCAGACCCCATGGTATCCTCCCTACTTTTTAGGTCCAGTTAGGTGGTAAAACTATGGCGATCCAGGTTGAGGTGGTTGATGCACCCCTTGAATACAACCTTTTACTGGGGCGTAATTGGATTTACGCTATGGTATTTTTCGTTTCATCGGTATTTCATGTTTTATGGTTTCCTCATGAATGGAATGTTGTGATGATCGATCAATTAGATTTCTCTTGCTCTAGTTCCTCTGCATCGGTGGGACCCTCGGTCCCCATTGTCGAGAATTCTCATAAGATTTTATTATGGCGGATTCTATTATGCATCGTTCTTTGAATCATGAAGAAGTTGAAGTCTTAATCAATGACTATCATAGTGGGGTGTGTGGTGGTCATTTATCTGGGCTTGTGACATCCCAAAAAATATTGTGAGCTGGTTGTTTTTGGCCATCAATTTTTAAAGATTTCATAGAAGCGGTCAAGAAGTTTCACCCTTTCCAGGTGTTTTCTCATAAGATGTGTTGGCACCATACCCCTCTTCACCCAATCATTACCATCAGTCCCTTCACCTAGTGGGGGGTGGATTTCATGGATTTCAACCCAAACTTGGTTGGGGGGAACCATCACATTATCATGGTCGTGAACTATTTTAGCAAGTGGGTTGAGTCCATGACTACAATTAAATTTGATGATGATACTGCAACACACTTCATATTCAATCAAATCATAGCTTGGTTTGGAATTATGAAGGATATTGTCACTAACCATGGTTCTCACTTTCATAACACAATTATGATAGAGTTGGCATCAAAACTGGGCTTCAAGAAATATCATGTGTCGTCATATTATCCCCAGAAAAATGGTCAAGTGGATGTCATGAATAAATATCTAAAATACATTTTTCAAAAAACTATCAGGCATAGTAAATCTAATTGGCACGTGATGTTATACCCTGCTCTCTAGGCATAATGAATTGCAATAAATAATTCCACTAGTTTTTCATCGTTGCAATTGGTTCACGGAGTGGAGTTGATTCTCCCCATTGAATGTGAGATTTATTCTCTTAAGTTAGTAGTTGATCTCCTACCTAACACGACTGATCTTGAAGAATGCCTTGTACACTTGAAACAACGTCGAGATGTCACCCTAGCCATTGAGCCGAATACACGACGTGTTAAGTTTTAGTATGATAAATTTTTCCATCCCCGACAGTATGCTAAGGGTGACTTGGTCCTTCTTTATGACCAAGCTAAAGAACTGCTGGGGAAGAAAAGTTCAATCCCACGTGGCATGGTCCTTATATCATGAAACATGCCCATGAAAAAGGAGCCTATGATTTAGAGGATTATGAAGGGAATGCGATGAAAGAGCCCATAAATGGGCTCTACCTCAAAAAGTATTATGCATGAGCCCTCCATCTCGAGCATGAGATTTGTATATTATTGTACTTTATTGTATATATTTTTATTTTTGTTCTTTTCTGTCACCATATTTCTTATAGAGTTTCCCCTTTGTTAGAAGATGTCAACGAAATCATTTGTGTTCTTAAGATTCGCGGATGGTGCCAGTAATCATACTTGGAACGTAGCTTCTGCCACTTGGTTTATCTATTCACTCGAGGGACAACTGGTGTCTTTAGGAGGTATTTGTCTAGATCCATTGACGAACAATGTGGTTGGGTATAACATCATTATTGAGCTATTAAGCGACACCATTTCGAATGGTGTTCAATATTTAAATATTCACCTGGAGTCCCAATTGTTGTGTCTCATTTGAACGACAAGTATTGGGTTAGGGATCCTACGCTACTCCGAAGATTACTTCGAGTATGAATTTTGGAATGATATTTTGATTTAATTACTTATATTCATATCCCTAGAAGTTCTAATCAAGTATCTCATGCATACACTAATTACGTTTTAGATTGGAATTGTTGCATAACTAAGAAAAGGAAACATACATTTATACATTTATCCATTGTAAAATATATAGGTAAATTCAATGACCATTTTTTTTTGTATTTCATTCATCAAATTCAAAAATATGATATCATAGTACAAATTTGGGTTTTTAGCCCTCAAATATATATATATGGCCAGTACATCGAATGACCATGGTGTTAATCCTGAGGTTTCGAGTGTGTATCATGGTAGCATACTATAGCATTAGTAAGACATTGATATAGAGTCTCACCCATGCATGTGGTACACCTACAACCTACCTCTGCAGAGCCTCGGGAAAGTCCTTGACTTGGATCATAGGTATCATGTGCATCATACGTGCTAGGTTCTCTTGCACGTTATGAATAACTTGCTCTTCTTCTCCACCAACCATCTCCTCCCCTCTCACCCTCCATCAATGTCATGGGTATCCATTTGGTCGTCGTGGACCTACATCTGCATATATATTTAAACGTTAATTTATGATGTCATACCAAAAATATTTGTGTTTTTGTTTTGCATTTATCAAAGAAAAAAAAAATTAAATATACAAAAATTAAATGACCAATATCCCCAAAGGAGGATCTCGGTGGTAATGGAATTTTGTGTTCCCCTTGATATTTGATCCCCTCATAGGCATAGTTATTGATGGAAATGATTTGTCGTCGCCATCAGTGAAAAAACTCAACATTATAGGGGGTTGGCACCCTACCACCTCCCAAGCGCCTCATCACTTTGGTCCAGCAGGTCATGGCTAGATCATGTAGGCTGTGTGGAGTAACTTCTACTATGGGACTAAGGGTTGGAACCCTCTCAAATAAAAATATACATAAGATAGATGCAAACCCAAAGTTTCTCATCCTTCCAAGTTTGCAGTCGGTAAGTTGGCTCTTCATGTTGGCCAATAGAGAAGTGCTCCAATCATAAACTATGGGTCTCAAACACTCCACATCAAAAAACATAAGTGGCCTCAATTCCTGATGTAATAAGGTTGGTCCAGATATCTGAGTGAGCATCAGCATGATAATATTCAAACTCAGGCTCTCAATCATTCTAATAGGGAGTTGGCTCCCTACTTTATGTGTATTTGCAATGCAGTAGGTGGAGATGTAATCCTCTATGGTCATCCCACCCCCAGCCCCTCGGAACTTGATTTTTACCATCTCGCCTCGCCGAGACAAGCCTGTGATGAAATATATGTCATCCACCTCAATCCTCAATTGTTTCCCATCAATATTGAAGGCCTCAGCCTCAAGATCCTAGTAATTTACCAAAGTTTGAAGCAATTTCGCATGTGCCCTTATTCCTTTTATAGCCCAAAACTTATACATCCCAAATATTTTTAATTATTTTTGGGCCCTCAGATCACCTTCCACTACCACATTGACATCCTCGTGTTCCCTCTCTCTCCATTGAATCACCATCCTGCAAAGGAAATTTAGAATTTTGAGTCATTTTCTATAAAAAAAAAAACTCATGCATTGACTTGCACTTGAGAATATATTTAAATAGTTGTGTATAGAGCTTGATATACACAAGTAGGATTCTCTTTGTCTGCTTGCATCAAGTTGTGTACGTTTTTCGATAAATTGTAGCCCATGTACACCAAGTTTCCCATCCTACGGCCTAAAAATATTAAAAAATATGCATAAAATTAAAAATTTGAACCATTGAAATGGATGAGTAGGGAACGAATACTTACTTGGTCCAGACGGTTTCCAATTTTGTTAATTCTATCTCCTGGAATCGTCACTGAAAAATCGTGGGTGAAATAATCTCCAAAGCACTATGGAGGTAAAAATCTCAAAATGACATAGTAAAACTCATTTGTTTTACTATTTATAGAAGACATTTACCCACTTTATATAGTCTTCGCCCTTTGTTTCCTATTTTTGAAAACATATGGACTAATTATGCAACGTAAGACTTGGTTTGGAGCAGTTTGTTTTTAGGTTATGATGGATTTTCAGCGTCTCTAAGCCTATTTGTGCCTCCAGTAGGTATATATCATCGTTGGCATATAGGATAGGTTTTCAGCTCACTTTGCATTTTTGCATCATCCTATGACCACGATTCATATGCCCTAGTTAAGAACCCATTTTTTAGTGACACAAAACCTCCTCATTGTTACTAGAAGTGTCGTTATTAAGTGGTAGAGACTTACCAAACATGAGTGCCCTAGTTAGAACCATTTTTTTCCATTTGGAGCTCATGCAAAAGTTACTCCATAGGTCTGGGAGTCCTTTATAGTCCCACTATGAAATTGTGTGAAAGCCTCATTTCTTCTACTCAACATTTTTATGGCTACTACCTACAAGACTCCCTCTATTATATCCTAGAGTCTCAATTAATCTCTTTTCAGACTCCTTTAAAATGAAAATATTGTTGAGTGAGCTTGTTTTATTTCACACTCATTAAATGGATTTGAAAGGATGTATATTCAGTATGAGTTTACCCCTTTTTTCGGAACTAATTAACTAATTACGAAAAATGAATACTCTAGTCAACATTGACTAGAAGAGTTCTCCTTGGTATTGTTTTACACTTTTTCGGGGTCGGGAGATTAAATTTACGAAAAAGAACACTATAGGAAACCTACTTCCTAAAGTTGAGTTGTAATTTCATTTCATTATACTTATAGCATAGTTGAGCCTAATGCCAGCTCTCTCTTTCTCGTTATAATCCCATTTACCCAACCTTTCTCACCATTTTCCAAGAAATTACTTTCATATATCCTTTGAAACTTGACACCCCTTACCCCTAGAGGAAACATCACCCCAAGTTTCCATATCCTGCATGTGTTCCCTTGCATCAAGAATAGGTATGTTCCACTACATGGAACTAGTTTTCTTGTATGTGACACTCATTTCCTCTCTTGTATCATGACATTATTTTACCTCTTTTTCAAACTTTAATATGAAAAAAAAAATTGAAAAACAAAAAAAAGAAGGGCGGGAAGAGATTATTATTTTCTATCGGTAGCAATCGTGTTTCCTTTGAACATAGCACAAACTTTTGAGTCCATTCATCAAATTTTTGGGTTTAGTATGGACTTAGGAAGTTGAACTCGTTACTCAAAGTTTTCTCCTCCAACTAGTTATTCTTCCAGTCCCTATGGACATTTTGTTGATACCTCCTGCATCACAAACTTTTATTTATGTTCAGTATTGAATCTATGTTTCCTAAGTTATCCATTTGTCTCATGCTCTTGTTCAAAGGAAGTCTGAACCTATGTTGGCCATTCCTTGGAATTCTTGATTTTGCATGTCGGCCATCCCCTTACAAGTGAATCTCAGAATCACATGAACTTGTTGTCCTCCCTTGCACCCTGGGCCTACTTTCATCATTGGTAGGTGACCTTGAATCTAGCAGATGACATCTCTTCATTGGCCACTGACTGGGTGGTTTCCCTTGTGTTCGACGACAAGAAATCTATTCACACATTGGGATTCATTTAGTATATTGGATTCCACTAGACACTATTGGTGGTTTCCTCGCCTATGTTGGCAGTTTTCATTATTGGATGTTATTAAGAGGGTCTCTTTCATGTATTACTGGCATGTAGTTCACATAAGAGATGAACCCGGTCATTGGTTCATGCATATCATGTTTAGTTGAGTTCTTTCTAATCATCAAGTGTTTCCTTATACCTCACGCTGGATGATGGGGGATACCTTAATACCCTCCTTTCATCAGATGTCATTCCATCGAATTCATCTCATCTATTCTGGAATCAAGATCTAGATTCATAAGAGTACCTAGAGGCTTACATTCATCAAAGGCAGGTTGTCTCATCATCGACAATTAGGAATACATTAATGTCTTCTACTCGATGGATTCTTCAAGTGTTCCACCTCAACACCTTTATTCACACTTTGTGAATGTACTCAGTGCCTTGATGCCTACTTTCATCATTGGTGGGTTGTCTCACATTTGTTAACAGTATACCTCGATGAACGGTAATCAAATGAAGTCTTCGACTTCAACTACTTTATTCACACGATGTGGACTTGCACCATCGACAATTAGTGTATAATACTTCATACTCATAGTAGCAACACCTCATACCCATTTTTGTCCTTCATTGCACCGGTCCTATATGACTTCAGTTATCATGGAATATCATATTGTACTTCATTGTATACAAATATCCTTAGTTGATTTTGAGACTGAACTCCACTATGTTTTTTTCATTCCTATGCCCACCTATGGAATATGTATAATTTATATTGCCTATCCATGTCCATGAAAAATTATCTTCTATATACACACATGGATTTTCAGTGTACTTCAAATTTGTATCCATGTGTACAAAGTGTTGTAGGTGAATCCCGCTACGGATAAGTGGATTCCCTCTTGGTCTCTAGACTCCTAAGGCCAAGACAGAAAAGTGATTAACATGGACACTGGATTCCTTTTATATCTAATCAAGATAATGAACGAAAGAGAAGGAGAAAGATATGTACCTTATTAGTGACATTTTTCCTTGCAAAGTCCTGGCTGAGCTTCGATCCTGAGCGCCCTGATAGGTCTTGTGGGACAAACAAAGATACAATGGACTTCCTACTCTACTGAGATTAGCTCAAATATAGATCCATCTACTATAGAAAAACTCACATGGAACAAGCATAAGTTTGAAAGAAACAAGCCAAGCATTGATTATTAATGAGAACAAGTAAAGATACTTGCAATCCTTTGAATGAAGGTGCAACAACTTCTTCCAGTTCTCCTTGTCCAAGCCCTTTGCTCAAGTAATCTCCATTGATTTCTTTGATGACATCTCACTCATGAGAGCATAAGTTTGATGTAATTCTTAATCTCCATTATACCTTTCACCATGAGAAGGCCTCCTTATATAACCTTGGAGAGGTCCAACCACTTGAGAGATCTTTGGGATAAGTTGAGGATTCCTCTCTCTCAATTGAGGATCTTCCCTAAGATCATGCCCTTACCATCTATTTGAATCCAACCACCTTCAGGGATTGAAGGATTCTTCCATGATTTGCCTCAACAAACCCAAAATTTGCTCAAGAAAGGGTAGTGCTCCCCCAAAAGGGTGCACAGGGCGCTCAAACACTCCCCCAAAGAGGCTCAGGGAGTGCCAGCACTCCCTGACAGTGGGTAGGGGAGAACTCCTCTCCAAAATCCATTTTTTAGTGGTTCTTTCAGTTTCAAAAGGTTTGTACTCCCTATCAAGTGACTTCTCTTCTTCCAAACTAGTCTTTGAGGTGTCTTATGTGTCTTTGTGATGCCGTTAGAGGCATGACATGGGAAAGATGACAATATGATGCTTATGATACTTGCAACACTTGTGGTCAAGATGCGACACTTGCGGACAAGATGCAACACTTACAACACTTGTAATGACAACACTTGCGACACTATCGAAGTGAGTAATTTTGAGGTGTAACAGATTGCCCCCCAAAGTATGAAGTTAGAAGACGATGATGACTGAAGTACTTTGTAGACTTTTTTGAGCAAGGGTATGGGCACAGAGAAACCAGAAAAATCTGCACACAACCATCAAACAAATATTATGACATGTTTCAAAACCCAAGGCAGGCATACTTGTGCTTGAGTGATAAATACTTTTTAGGTATGGCCACCATAAAATACATTGCGGATCCATAATTATACTGACAAAATGGTATAGCCACTGTAGATACAATGTGGATCTATACTCCTATGACCTGAACTGATCGTAGCCACGAAGAATACACAGTGGATCTACGAGATGACAAGACATAGTCATAACCAATACAAAGTGGATCTATGTAACAATATATAGTTCAAAAGAACTCCTTCGCAACCTGGGAAAAGTATACATAAGAGTGAAAACTCAACCCAGGGTCTTCTTACCGATCCCAATGTACTACGAATCTAACCATGTGAATAGATGTCCTGATGTCAAACATGGCAAAAACCACTTGATTATCGGTCAATGATGTAAACCATTAACAAGCGCGAGGGAGATCACCATTGATGTCAATGATTCCCAAGGTACTCTAGTACATCCCGACGAATGTGAAAGAATGAGCTGAAGTCAAACATCCGTGGAATCATTCAATTAGGGGTCAATGATTTAAACCCACTGTCGGACGCGAGGAGGCTTTCCATTGAGGCATGTAGGTCCCAAGGTACTAACTAGTTTCTAAGTCTAGTTCTAGGATAATGTGTTGAAGTCGAAAGTAATAGACTCGTCGAAGGAGGGCCTTGATGTATCCCCCATCAACGACACAAAACTGACACAGAGATGTAATTGGTAGATCAAATGAACATGGACTGACACGGGTATTGAAACAGGATATTTGTGACGGCTGACTCTCGAGGCAGATACTTCCTTTGAACACTGAGGCACAACAACAGAAACTTGACATGGACCAAAACTTGATGATGCAGTGGATACTGTGACTTTTGTCAAGTGACCCAAAGGAGTAAAAGAAACTTAGAAGATTGGCTCAGTGTAGAGGTGCAGCAGATCAAAATGCATGCAGAGACAACGTTCCGTGTTCAAGGGTGACCATAAGAGTTACTGGTAGTGTTCTCAAAAAACTACTTGGCTTGCTTCTTTCAATTTTTCCCCCATCCAGATAGACTAGTACCTCTTTTTAATTTAATGAGATCGAGGAGGGTAACACATGCTCAATATGACTTACCTTCAGTAAGTCCCTCTTCCTTTGTTTAACGATCTGGAAGAAGTAAGGGTTCGATCCCATATGGGCCCTTCAATGTATGATTGTTTAACGAGTCCAGAGAAGGTAAAATCGGTGGTTTTCATATTTAGAGAGTCTGAAAACAACTTAAAGATGACTCCAATGTTGTCCTTTTTCTTAATGTTAGTCTCATGAGACTGAAAAAGAGATAAATTATCACTCGAAAGATGCCCTTTCAAACCTTTTAACGAGTGGGAAAGGAAGCAAGATCACTCGAAAATCTTTTCATGTTTAGAGAGTCTAAAAAGAGCTTAAATATGACTCCAGGGGGTTCCTTTTTCGTACATCCATGCAGGTCCGAAAAAGAGATAAAAGTTCACTCGGTTGCATTCTCATGTATTTATGAGCATGAGAAAGAACAAAGACTAAGCTCGGTATGCCCCCAGCTTGAAAGCTGGGGGATTAACTCCAAAATGATCATCAAAGGCTGGAGACATGTGCTCCAAGCTTCAATTCATTCACCGACTTTGAGATTGTCACCAATTTCTCTACTAGATGGAAAAAATGATAAAAGTGGATGAAATGAAGGTTCAAGAGAGGTGAATGTTTCATTTTTTAATGAGCTTGACACAGGAAAAGAACTATTCTCAGGGCTCTGGGTTCAATCCCCCAGATTTTTGTTTCATTTTTTAACGAGCTTGCTACAGAGAGGAAAACTAGGCTCGTGACCTCTATTTCATTTTTTAACGAGCTTTCCACAGAGAACATAAACTATGCTCATGAATCTTCTTGATCATGGTTTCCAAGAGAATAACTCTCTGGAAAGACACCATATCAAGGGACAAAACTCGGTCATGGCTTCCAAGAGATCTTCGCTATATGGAATAAAATCACTCTGGAAGGAACACATGTCGAGGATCATGATAGGGGTAAGGAGATCAGGCTCCAATAGTCCCACCGAAGAGATCACAATGTCAATGACCGGATCCAAGTCGTCAGAAGTTAAAGGCATGGGAGACGATAGAAAATCAACATCAGGAGGGGAGATAAAGTGTATATCTGCCTGAATTTCTTCATGAGGGGGAAGAAAAGAGGATCAATGATGGTTATCATCCCGAGGCTCGTCAATGCTCAACATTTCCATAATATATTCATCCGAGGGAAAAATTGGAGAAATGTAGTCGATCGCAGATGACAAGGAACTTAACCATGATGGCATCAAATAATTGTCGAGTGCCAATAGATGTTGGTCATCCGAAGAGGGAGAAGCGGATTGGATAACAACGTATGATGTTTCAGCTGGACTAAATGACACGGTATCACCTAGTGCATCGAATTCCAATGGACTGGGTACAATCCAAGGATCAGATGATTCCAAAGATTGATAAGTGTTGGCATAGGGGTAGACCCAGAGTTCAGCTCCAAGAGCGCACCAACAAGCCCTAGCTACTGGCCCTTTCAGAAGCACCTGCGAAGAAGATGCAGTCTCACACGAAGCAGCTATGAGGGGGTTACAGGACAGAGATGTCTACAACCAGGGGAATATCAAGTGGTTCTTTTTCTGGGCTTCAATGAAGTCCCTCTCTTGATCCTCTATCCACTTCTGGATCTCTGTCTTCAATGGGAGCCACCTTGACATTCCCCTAAAAAGATTCTTGTCATAGAAATGGAACCATTTTTTGGCACAGGGGCAAACCCAGGGTTCATCTCCAAGAGCGCACCAACAATCCCTAGCTACTGGCCCTTTCGGCAACACCTGTGAAGCAGATGCAGTCTCACCCGAAGCAACTATAAGGGGGTTGCAGGACAAAGATGTCTACAACCAGGGGAATATCAAGTGGTTCTTATTAAAACAACAACACAACATGTATCTATCATTCAAATAGATAGATCTATCATTCACATCTATTGATATGATCTAATACAATAATGCAGATAACAATATAACAACGACAGAGCTCAAGCATCAATCACAATAATGGTTCACCCTCTCACTAGAAATACATCCATAGAACTGTTCTTATGATATATTAAGATAAAGCTTACAATTCTGATCTACGCTCTTGGCCTGCAGATCCTCATTCTCCTTCTCTCTTTCTCTGCCCCTTCCTGTGCACCCAGCTGCAGGACTTGATCATCACACCCAGCTGAAGATCTTACAATACCAGAAGGCTCTATCTCTCAACACTTCTCTCACCCTTAATACAATATTCTCCTAATGAACATCAATCAATAACAAGGCTCAACTACAATACCGACCCGACCTAGGTCCTTTCGACCTCTATTTATACATTATAATCCCTTACCGACAACCTCAGGTCAAAACCTAGGTGTTAAAACCCTAATTACCAAACCCTGGGTGTCTAAAACCCTAGGTCGACTTGACCCACTTTTTCTGAGATTCTCCATCCTGTCTTTCCTTCTTCATCTCGTGATGCTCCAAAACATCCAATGTTGGCTTTTTTTCACTTCTTGAGTCATCCTCGGTATATCTTCCTTGCTAATCTATCATCCTTGATCTCCTCATCCAACGACTTTCTTTTCCGCACTTCACTCCACCTTTTCTGTTCTTTTTCTCACTTTGACCCAATGATAGTCACTGTGTCTCCCGCGAAGCTCGCTTTTTACCTTTTCTTCCTCATTCTTCGCTTCCTTCCATAACCAAGGGCCAACAATAAGCTGCAGGTGAAATCATATCGAAGGTGGCAATATGATGTGTATTCGGTGGAAGTGGTGTAGGGAAGGTACCCATAAGGCTAGAATCTTTCAGCAAGCCAACACCAATTCTTTCATACGTGATCTTGTGGTCTCCCAAGAAAGGAATGTTGTTGGTAGCAGGAGCACGAGCATCGTTTGTGCAGAAATATAACTGATCAACAGTGACAATTTTGCCCTAATGAGGAAATTATACACATCAAAATACCGACAAGGCAACGACAGTCATAGCATAAAACCAACTTCTTTCAAGTAACAAGTTGTAATCGAGGGGAGCATCGACCACCTCGACATCAACAGTGACAGTTTTTCCACCTAGTTGGATGGGCAGGGACTGTAAAAGACCATGGGGATGAAAACCTCACCCATCAAAGGCGCATAACATCAGTGGGGATTTGTTAAGTGTGGGTGATTTTAAACCTTTCCAACATGCTAAAGACATGACACAAGTTGAGGCTCCCTCATCTAGAGTAGTTCGGTGGATTTGTTGATTGTGAACAACAATATCAACTTGGAAAACAAGTTGATGGGAGAGTCGAGATGTATAATTGTCCAGGTTAAACATGATATGGTTGAACGAATCAGGATCAACAGTGCCAATAGCGGCCAAGAGCGTTCTACGTTGACTGGGGCAATTCTATAGAACTTATAACGCAGACATAGCACACGCTGCTTGAGCCAAATCTTCAACAATGTTGTAGTTCTAGGCAGCACGTGAACTAGGATTAAAGGTAGATTTACAGATAGTTCTCTTAGGAGGGCATAAGATAGATTCAAATGTAGGTTTCTCAATCTGATGTGGTCCATATAGAGGATTAACCGATGGAGGACTAACGAAGGACGGCGATGGATCTGGTAAAGTACCGGTACCATTAGTGACCTTTCCTTTGTTAGGGTTACCTGGTGTGTTGTATGTCTTAGAGCGAGTGGTCAAATTAATCCCATTAAACATATAAATATGTGCACTCGTCGAGGCCTCATCATGAGGATGGCTAGAACTGCCCCCGGGAGAGGGGGTTTGAGAAACCATGGATTGTTGTTGTGGAAAAGGTTGAGTAAGAATAGCGGTTTGTGAATTTCCCTGGAAAATTTTGGCCACTTCATTGCGATGTGGACAGTCTTGAGTGTAGTGATCGTCATCACAAATGATACACGAAAATTTCAGTTTCC
The DNA here is from genome assembly GCA_010110895.2 of Picea sitchensis. Lineage (NCBI taxonomy): Eukaryota > Viridiplantae > Streptophyta > Pinopsida > Pinales > Pinaceae > Picea > Picea sitchensis. The sequence continues at coordinate 68,143 of SNQJ01S0061577.1, read as the reverse complement.
GTTGTGGTTTCTTTTCGGTTCCAGGTGTTTGAGCTTGATTTTTTGGTTGTTCATTGTTATTAGTATTTTTTGATTTATTTTTTGTGTTCTTCTTACCTCCATATTATTGTGAAGGGGCAGATTGAACTGCATTCACCTCAGAGATCTGAGTTTGGGGGGAGGTAGAGGAGAGTGTGGTCGATTGGGAAGTAGATTGAGTTTTGACGGAACCGATAACACCGTCTGCATGAGATGATGATGATGACTTGGATGAATAGGTATTAGCTCGAGAAAAATTTGGAAGCAAATCATACAAAGTACCAGATTGTGAATAAACCAAATTTAAGTACTGAGCCCGAGCAATGGTTTCTTCCTCGGTGACTGTGCCACCCATGGCAACATCGTGAGCGATCGAGGGTAAAAGTGATTTAGTAAACCACTCTTCATATAATATGTCAGGAATGATTACTTTGATCATCCGTCGTCGTCATCTCCACTCATGAATATGGTCAGAGATATGCACAGAGTCAGTTTGACGAAGGGAGGTCAAGAGTTCAGTACCCATCTCAAACAAGACTTCCAACAATCATAACCAAGCAAGCAAGACTTCTCTTGATGATCATACTAGTTGGTGATGAAATCCAATGTCAAGTGATCAAGTCAATAAGGGGCCAGGATATGGTGGAACAGTTACAATGGAGACCTGCTTAACGGACTTTCACCTTGGTGCAAGCTTCCACGCAATAATTGTGGATTTACCCTCCAAGGAGCCCGAGTGATTTTGACCAATGTCTGTCCCAAGTACAGTGATACTTCCCTTCATTGTCACCTCATGTAAGTACCTAAGGATTATGGCAACTAAGGACACCAACTCGCAGTCAGACCCTGGGCGGGTACAGTCAACAGTCTGATTCGAACGTATGGGCAGGATAACAAGTCTGAAATCAACTCGAGAGGCTCCCACACATAATCGTGGGTATACCTTCAAATGATCCTCAATATATTATCCGACCACTACAAATAGTTGAACCACGGATGGATAATCTCTATAACTAAACTGAATGCGACCTCGTGGGTAACCCCTGTGTGAGAGGGGGATCCCATAAATCTTATACGACAATTGGATTTGACTCTCTCTATCTCAGGATGCTAATGTTTGTTTTGAAAACTTTGGAGAGTTGTACTCACAGCCTAATCCAAAGTGCTAATCCTAATCTAATGTTGGTGGAAGATCCTAAAAACAAAATGTTCTAGATAATTTTTAATTAGCATTCATTTTGCAGTTTTTCTTTACTAAAAGGGTGTATGACAATGAAACAGAGGGTATGATAACTCAATTCCTAGAAATGCACAAGAATATGATAAGCAGTCTTGTCTTTCGATGAATGGCTATTTAAGGGAAAGAGAAAGAGTTGTTTTCACTATCAAACACTAATATGCAATGTCCTCAATCAATTTGTTTCTCACTCAAATCCAATGTAATGCTAAAATTTTCAGAAATGCCTTCTAATATCCAAACCAATCACTAAAATATGTCCTTTTGTTTATATGTGAATGATAATCAGATGCAAAACTTCTAAATGTCAATCAGAATTTAGGATTAAACAAATAGAAGCAAACCTCACATAAAACAAAAATACAATCTCGTTGTGAATAAACAAGAAGGACAAAGATAACCAAATTGCAAACAAGAACCAAAAAACCTCAAACAAAAGAGAAATTATGGATAGTTGACCTCAAAGATCAAATGAAAAGGTTCACAGACCTTTGTATTTCCTCACAAAAAATTTCACTCAATCAGATAAAGGAGAAGAAAACAGCAAGTTAACTCTAGGTAAGCAAAGACAAAGAGTGGCTTCAAGGAAAGGAAAGAAAATGTCAAAATTCCAAAAAAAAGAGGATGAATTATCATAAATAAGGTGTTTGAAAGCCACTACCAAGATGGACTGAGAGTATGAGACCCTGAGCAAGTGCAAAAGGCAAAAACTGAACTTCAGAAATTGTAAACCTAGATGATTTTCACTGAAAATGGGATAACGCTTTGGTGTAAGGGGTACTATAGTGCTCAAACACTTTGTGTAAGACTATCATGGAGTGTTGGCAATCTACTAGCAAGGACAAGGGAGAGCTTTGCTGTAAAAGCTCAGAAAAATGCCCAGAAACTCAAAAAATCAAGGAAATTCAGTCAATCAGGGTGATCTTGATGACATAAAGAGGCAATCAAACAAATCTAAGAATAAAAAATACAATATGAAGAAGATCAAATCAATGGGAAAAGGGCCAAAACAATATCTAGGAAAGGAAACAAAAATCATAGCACCTCCCCAGTGGAGTCACCAATTTCTGTTGTAGGTGAATCCCCCTGCGGACAAGTGAATTTCCTCTTGGTCTCTAGACTCCTAAGGCCAAGGCAGAAAAGTGCTTAACATGGAAATTGACTTCCTTTTAGATCTAATAAATATAGTGAATGAAAGAGAAGGATAAATTTATGTACCTTATTAGCGACATTTGTCCTTGCAAAGTCCTGGGTGAGCTTCGATCCTGAGCTCCCTGATAGGTCTTGTGGAACAAACAAAGATACAATGGACTTCCTACTCTACTGAGATAAGCTCAAATATAGATCCATCTAATGCGGACAAAATCATATGGAACAAGCATAAGTTTGAAAGAAACAGGCCAAGCATTGATTATTAATGAGAACAAGTAAAGATACTTACAATCCTTTGAATGAAGGTGCAACAACTTCTTCCAGTTCTCCTTGTCCAACCCCTTTNCACCATGAGAAGGCCTCCTTATATAACCTTGGAGAGGTCCAACCACTTGAGAGATCTTTGGGATAAGTTGAGGATTCCTCTCCTTCAGTTGAGGATCTTCCCTAAGATCATGCCTTGACCATCTATTTGAATCCAACCACCTTAAGGAATTGAAAGATTCTTCTCTGATTTGCCTCAACAAACCCAAAATTTTCTCAGAAAAGGGTAGCGCTCCCCCAAAAGGGTGCACAGGGCACTCAAACACTCCCCCAAAGAGGCTCAGGGAGCGTCGACACTCCCTGACAGTGGGTAGGGGAGAAATCCTCTCCAAAATCCATTTTTTAGTGGTTCTTCCAACGTCAAAAGGTTTGTACTCCTTGTCAAGTGACTTCTCTTCTTCCAAACTAGTCTTTAAGGTGTCTTAAGTGTCTTTGTGATGTCGTTAGAGGCACAACACGGGAAATATGATAGTATGATGTTTATGATACTTTCAACACTTGTGGTAAAGATGCGACACTTGCAGACAATATGTGACAATTATAACACTTGTAATGACGACACTTACGATACTATCGAAGTGAGTAATTTTGAGGTGTAACATAAAGTCAATATGTTGTAATATTCTAACGAGTAACTATTTCCTCTGGTTGGGTCTTCACTACTCCACTTCTTAGAATTGTAACGTATTTCGAATGATGGTCTGCATTCTCAGATGAAAATATGTCCCAGTAGGATCGTGCGGAACATGTGGAGTTGTAGAGTGAAAGTTTGTAAAAGAGAGAGTTGGGATCGAAGTTCCTTGGGAATGAGTAGAGGTGATGAGTCCAACATTAGGGTAGACTTGTGCTGACGCAATAGTAGATTCATCGTTTGACCAGATGGCCCACTTTCAACTGGAGGGTCATGAGGATTAAAGGGTTGTCAAAAGGATTGAAAATTCTCATAGAGATAGTGTCCTGATGAAGTCCTCCATACAGAACGAGTAGGTTTGGGTTTTGTATCTACTGTAGTGGTAGGAAGAATATGAGTCCTATACTCATCACCAAAGGTTGGTTCTGTGGATCCCATATATGTTTCGGTAAAATATCTCTTAGGTAAATGTGGGACCTATTCATCTATGACGTTCCCAAGGAAGTCTAAATGAAGCAAAAGTGGTTCAAGAGGGGTTACCGACACAGATGTAGTGCGAGTGGGATTCTCAACCGTAACCAAAGAGCCTTATGAATTGTCTAACAGAGGAGAAACAACACTCCCAGTGTCAGATTGATTTAGGAGGTAAGGGTTAGGAGGGTTAGGAGGTAAGGGTTGGTAGCCTTCCAGAGGCATCCCTTGCATCCTACGCGATCGGTGAAGAACTTTATCGTCTACAGGCTCAATTTTGGAGAATAATAGTACACGCTGAAAATCTAGGGCAAACTAACAAAAAGAAACAACATACTCTAATAAAATCTAGAAATCATAACCAAGAAAACAAGACTTCTCTCGATGATCGTATTAGTTGGTGATGAAATCCAACATCGCGTGATCAAGTCAATAAGAGGCCAGGATATGGTGGAACAGTTACAATGGTGACCTGCTTAACGGACTTTCACCTTGGTGCAAGCTTCCACATAGTAATTATGGATTTACCCTCCAAGGATCACGAGTGGATTTACCAATGTCTATCTCAGGTACAGTGAGACTTCCCTTCACTATCACCTCATGTATGTACCTAAGGATTATGGCAACTAAGGACACGAACTCCCAGTCAGCCCCTGGGCAGGTACAGTCGATAGACCTATCCAAACGTATAGGCAGGATAACAAGTCTAAAATCAACTCGAGAGGCTCCCACACATAAACGTGGGTATACCTTCAATTGACCCCCAATATATGATCCGACCACTACAAACAATTGAACCATAGAGGCATAATCTCTGTAACTCACCCGAATGCGACCTCGTACGTAACCCCTATGTGAGAGGGGGATCCCAGAAATCCTATACGACAATTGGATTTGACTCTCCCTGTCTCAGGATGCTAATGTTTGTTTTGAAAACTTTGGAGAGTTGTACTCACAGCCTAATCTAAAGTGCTAATCCTAATCTAATGTTGGTGAAAGATCATAAAAACAAAATGTTCTAGATAATTTTTAATTAGCGTTCATTTTGCAGATGTTCTTTACTCAAAGGGTGTATGAAAATGAAACAGACAGTATGATAACTCAATTCCTAGAAATGCACAAAAAGATAATAAGCAGTCTTGTCTTTCGATGAATGGCTATTTGAGAGAAATATAAAGAGTTGTTTTCACTATCAAACACTAATATTCAATGTCCTCAATCAATTTGTTTCTCACTCAAATCCAATGTAATGCTAAAAATTTCAGAAATGCCTTCTAATATCCAAACCAATCACTAAAATATGTTCTTATGTTTATATGTGAATGATAATCAGTTGGAAAACTTCTAAATGTCAATCGGACTTTAGGATTAAACAAATAGAATCAAACCTCACATAAAACAAAAAGACACTCCCGTTGTGAATAAACAAGAAGGACAAAGATAACCAAATTGCAAACAAGAACCAAAAAACCTCAAACAAAAGAGAAATTATGGAAAGTTGACCTCAAAGATCAAATGAAAAGGTTCATAGACCTTTGTATTTCCTCACAAAAATTTTCACTCAATCAGATAAAGGAGAAGAAAACAACAAGTTAACTCTAGGTAAGCAAAGACAAAGAGTGGCTTCAAGGCAAGGAAAGAAAATGTAAAAATCCCAAACAAAAGAGGATGAATTCTCAGAAACAAGGTGTTTGAAAGCCAATACCAAGATGGACGAAGAGTATGAGACCCTGAGCAAGTGCAAAAGGAAAAAAATGAAGTTCAGAAATTGAAAACCTAGATGATTTTCACTGAAAATGGGATAGCGCTCTGGTGTAAGGGGTACCAGAGCGCTCAAACACTCTGTGTAAGACCACCAGGGAGTGTTGGCGCTCTTCTAGCAAGGGCAGGGGAGCGCTCTGCTGCAAAATCTCAGAAAAATGCCCAGAAACTCAAAACATCAAGGAAATTCAGTCAATAAAGGTGATCTTGATGACATAAAGAGGCAATCAAACAAATATAAGAATAAAAAAGACAATATGGAGAAGATCAAATCAGTGGGAAAAGGGCCAAAAGAAGATCTGGGAAAGGAAACAAAAATCAGAGCTCCTCCCCAGTGGATTCACCAATTTCTGTTGTAGGTGAATCCCCCTACGGACAAGTGAATTCCATCTTCGTCTCTAGACTCCTAAGGCCAAGACAGAAAAGTGCTTAAAATGGACACTGACTTCCTTTTAGATCTAATTAAGATAATGAATGAAAGAGAAGGAGAAAGATATGTACCTTATTAGCGACATTTGTCCTTGCAAAGTCCTTGCTGAGCTTCAATCTTGAGCTCCCTGATAGGTCCTGTGGGACAAACAAAGATACAATGGACTTCCTACTCTAAGTGTCTTTGTGATGTCGTTAGAGGCACAACATAGGAAAGATGACAGTATGATTTTTATGATACTTGCAACACTTGTGGTCAAGATGTGACACTTGCAAACAAGATGTGACACTTACAACACTTGTAATGACAACACTTGTGACACTATCAAAGTGAGTGATTTTGAGGTGTAACACAAATTCAATATGTTGTAATATTCTAACGCGTAACTAGTTCTTTTGGTTGGGTCTTCACTACTCCACTTCTTAGAATTGTAACGTATTTCAGCCATTATGATTGCTCCTTTGATATCACACATTAGGGGGCATATTTTATAGAAAACTTTTCCACACCTTATGCATCATGCTTTGGTGGCCTACCCTTTCCTTCTGTAGACTCGACTTCCCCATTTTTCTCAGTAAAAAGTCAAAAATTCAAAATTTGTACATATACGCGGGCTACAGTTACACAACTTGTGTATACAGATGTTCTTCGATTGCAGCTCGTGTACATATGGTTTTGCGATCAAAATTAAAAATATTTTGGGTTTTCGATTCCAATTCACAGGATCCATGATCCTTGTCCTTTCACATGCTGGAAATGCTCTAATTCGACCCTTCAATTCCCTTTGAAGGCTATAAATTGAGCCATATACAAGCCTTGAATGAGGAGAAAATGTTGAGAGCAAGTACACTTTGGAGAAATTTTTCCTCATATTACATCCTTGAGTCTGCATCCCTTAGTCCTTTAACTTTAAACTCTCCTTATGTTCATCCCCCCCAAGCTCTCCCTATCTTGTGAAGGAAGAACCCAATTATTCCTAGAACTTGTGAGCTTGACATGTGGAGGATTGAAGTGGTGAAGGCCTAGGTGGAGGGACTTAGTTTCTCAGTTTCAACAAGTTGTTGATACAGGAGGCTTTCACCTATGTACTCTTGTTGATTGTATTAATAGAAATACTCTTTTCTCATCCAATTATATGTTGAAAATGTTTATATTATTTTCCCTGGGTAAATTTTCTATACATGTTAATGGATTATGCTATTTTATATGCTAATATTTCATAAATTTTCTGTATGCCTATCTATCTTGGATGTTGAGGAAAAGTTGTAGGTATCAAGCATTGGATTGTGAGCTTGACGGTGGTCTCTTACAAATGTCCAGAAGAGGTATGCCTATAGCCTTTCTTTTGTTGGCATTTCCATTTATCTAGAATACTTGATATTTGAGTTGATTTCTTGGTGTTGTTCCATCTATTGTGGTCCTACCCCAAACCATAGATATTTATTCCTCATAACAGAATTGGCGACTCAACTGGGGACTCTCATTTTTTGGGGTTAGTTGGTGATTTTTCTCTTTGATTGCTCTATGGTTTCCTGAGTTTTTGTGTCGCCTGTAGCTTAACATCCTCTACATTGCTATGTATCTGATTTGCTTGGCTTGATTCTTTCCTAGTTAGTGTTTTTCTTGTCATACGTGGGTTTTCCCTGAACAATCATGCACATACGTGTGTCGTCTATGTATAGGGTGTGTACATATTCTTATGTTCCCAAAAAAGTCGCGTACATCTTTTTCTAAGACTTTTAGGTTTAATTTGGTGTTTGTTGGGTGGTTTTTGAATGTTGTTAAGTCTTCTTGGGTATTTTTTTTGTTTGTTGAGTGCTTGTAGACTGATAGGAAGTTGTGTTATTGCTTATTATTTTTGGCAAACTTGCTTATTGTTATTTTTCTCATTTTTAGTCCTTGCATTTAGGTATGAGAGTAGCTTCTTGGTGTCCTACTTGGCTTGTTTTCCTGTGCTTGTTGTAGGGTCTGTCTCAGAATTTATTAGTTCATTTTTTCATTTTCATTCATTTATATTGAAAATACAAAAAGTTTGCATTTCATTTGAAGCATTTGCACTTTTTTCTAGATTGCATTGTCATTAAAATTGAAGAGACTGCATCTTGTGCACGACATTTAGAATCATACCATTTATTTTGAAAAAAAAGAGTAGTACTTAGCAGGTTTTTTACATGTGCTTCTTTCATATGTTGAGTCATCACACCATTAGTTTCATGACCGCACCTCTTGAGTAAACAAAAGCCATTAAAATTAACGCTCAATAATTAAAATTGATTAGAAAGATTTTTTTTCTTAGGGTACACAAACAAGTTTAGGATCTAGGTCCTTGGAATAGTATTTTGTGAGTAAACTTATCCAAGGCTACCAAACTCAACATAGGTGTTTATCCAAGGAGTGGAAAAATCCATTGCATAATCGGTTTTCTCGGGAGACTCCACTAAAACCAAATTTAAGCATGAGGTTGCACGAAGTTGGTTGTAGAGATAGCCCTCTAATACCTTCCTAGCATCAAAGATATTTCTAGGGTTTTATTCATATCTAGGGGTTCTTGGGGTACCCTGGTGCTTCTTGAGTTTCAGGATTAGCTACCCTACCCATACGGTGGACCTAACCTGTGACTGTTCTCCCAAGCATTGGTTATACTATGGTGACCTTAGTTTCCTATCCTAGTTATCGACACAAGTTACTTGCATGGGTTATTCTGTAGGTACCCTGATTCAGATAGAGATCAGAAAACACACATGCTTTATTGAGGATTTTATCTTCAGAGTGGTCTGATTGAATGCACTATGAATCCCACGAGGGTCCTTATAACTGATTCTATTACCTCCACTCTATTTTTTGGAAGTCTCAATCCCCTCTTAGGAGAGGCATACCTTATTTAGTTTGGGAGGCCCCTTTTCAACCACCCTCTTTTGTTTGTGTGTATTGGCCTCTAGTTGTATTTAGGAGTGTGTTCTTTGTATATTAGTTGGCCTTAGGATTTTTATTTGCATCACAATTTTTGAGTCATCATGGAGGGAGACCAGCCTCCCCACTAGTCTCATCGAATCTTGAATCAAATACCATAATTTTCTTTGATACTGATACTGCCTCCTAAAAGGAATAGAATTAATAAACGTGGTATGCACATCTCCGCCACTCAGGCTCATGACCATCCCATCATGAATATTGATTTAGATATGAGTATTCATTCAGGTACAAGTTTGTTAGGAATCCATTCAAATCCAACCTATGCTATGGTTAGTGGAGTCCCTGCGACTCCCTCATCATCAGTTACTTGGATTCTCACAACTCTCTCAGTTAGTGATACCCTGTCCATGAGCTCAACTCAATCCATGGGGATGATTCCTTATATATTTTTGAGTAGTATAAATTTTCCACCATCAATCTTCATTTCCCCTGACACCTTTTCGATGGGGATTCCTAGTTATAGTGCTCAGTCAATGCCTTTGGTTCTAATCCTTTTTCTTTTGGTATGTTGAAAATGACTTTGCACATGTCTTCCTCCATTCCAACATCTAACATCAATACTAGTTTTGGGTTGGGGGGAATGTCGCCTCCTTATAATCCTGTCATGTTTGGTGGGGGTCATACCCCTTAATCATTTCCTACGATAGGGGGTTGGAATATTCCTTCCTCTGCACCCAATCCTAGTTATAATTTTCAAGGATGGAATAGACAAATGGGTAGTGTTTCTACTTCATATATCTCGTCAGTCTATCCTTCATCCAGAATGAATGTTCCATCGAATGATTTTCTTATGTAAAATCTTCCTCCAACCTATGGTATTGCATCAAGAGGGAATAAATTTTCTAACATGGGAAACCCCATATATGAAGTTCCTTCATTAGGGGGAAGTGTATATCCTCACATAGGTAATCCATATCATATCTCTTTTTCCTCACAAGTGATCCCATCTAGGATGATGCCTTTACAACCTTTCATGAACCATCTATGAGGGGGATATTATCCTACCGTGAAGGGCCATGGTGTCTACTAGAACCCTCCTCGACCCATGGTGTCTACTAGTCTCTGAAAGTCATTCTTTCCTGGGAGCATCGTCTTAGACGTTGAAACCAAGGCTCCCTTTTATGGCCAGGTTGAATTTTCTAGATCTCTCAAAATTAATGAATGATCTTGTGTGTCATGATCTGGCATTGCCCCTAGTTCCTGCAAAGATTCCCTTGAAAATTATGAAATTTGAGGATAAGAGTGGCGAGGATCCAGGTGATCATGTTACTAATTTTCACTTATGGTGCTTGTCGAACTCTCTTAATGTTGACTCAATTGGTTTGTGATGATTTCAACGTACCCTTATGTGGTTCGATGTGAAATGGTACATCAAGTTACCAGGGGGCGCATACTGAACTTTCCATGAGTTGGCCTTAGTTTTTCTCAACCACTTTCAATTGTCGGTTCGTTACGATGTCAAAAATGAGCTTTTATCAACTTTCCATCAAGACAAAACCACCCACATTTCGGATCACATTCAAGAGTGGTGTAGAAGAAAGCAGTTGATTAAAGCTAACATTCCTCTAGAGTTTCTATTATAGTGGTTCCTTAACTCCTTATTTCCATATATTTCAAAGGATGTTTCTACATCTTGGTTAACGACTGAGGAAGATGCCATATTTAAATCCCAACAATTGGATCTTATATACGCTCAGTATGGGATACTCTATGAAATTATTCCTGATACACCACGGTCAAATAACAATCCAAGACAAAATCTTGGGCCCCATACTGATGGAATTATAGGCTCAGCAAATTCCAAGTCCATAGACCAGGTGATAAATCAGATGAAAAATTTATCTATCAACCAATATGCAGTGGAAAAAGCTACACCTTCATCCTCTCCCTCCCATTCATCGTAAGTACATTATGTGCAATCGAAGAATCCAAAGGGTAACTAGCATCCCAGAGGGAATAAGAGGAAAGGTAGAAATAATAACCGCAAGGGTGGTAATATTAACAACAATAATAAGAGCAAGGACAATCAAAATAATGACAAGTCTACTAATAATGTTGGTGAGGGAAAGAAAGAAAAGAAGAAGGTGAAGTTTCCATGTAATTTGTGTAAAGAGGATCACCTTACCCATTTATTCCCTAAGATAGAGGAAGCCTCAAGGCTTATAGCGCAACAACCGACTATGTTAACTAATATGTTTCCAAATAATAAAAATATGGCCTCATGAACCTCAAACACTAGAAATGTGTTGGGTGGAGGTCAAAATCTCCCGGCACATGATAGTGGCCATCAATTTGTGAATATGGTTTGATATAAGATTAGCGTAGCCACTAGGACTCGTGATTATGGTCCTAAACAACCTACTTTGGGTATAGAGCCTCCCCCTCTAAAAACACCTTTGCAGATTGATAATCCTGACCCTATGCCTCATGTTTCAAAAGGAGTTCTTAAGTGCTCTACTCATAATCCCAATGCTAGAGCCACCCAGAATTACCCGATTATTGAAGATATGGCCAACCATCATGTGTGATGTCAGCTTTGGAGGTACTCCTGACATGCCAAACTTAGAGGAATGCCTTGTTATCTGCGTTGAGGACTCAACTAGCTTGAGAGTTATCAAGGTCAATGTCGCAGATGTCCAACCTCGCTTACCTTACCATGTGGCCTTTCAAATTAATGTGGAATGTATGAATATAACTATTAAGTGTATTTTCGTTGATGAAGGTTCTTCGACGTCTGTGATGTCTCTATATTGTTGGAAATCCATTATCTCTCCCCATATTTCTCAGTCTATGAATATGTTAACTGCTTTTTATGGGAGTTCATTAAGACCCCATGGTATCCTCCCTAATTTTCAAGTCTACTTAGGCGGTAAAACCGTTGTGTTCAAGGTCGAGGAGGTTAATTCCCCCCTTGCTACAACCTTTTACTGGGTCGTAATTGGGTTTATGCTATGACAATTTGCATGTCGTCGACATTTCATGTTTTATGCTTTCCTCATGAAGGGAAGATTGTGATGATCGATCAATTATCTTTCTCATTCTCTAGTTCCTCTGCATCAGTGGGACCCTTGGTCCCCATTGTCCAGAATTCTCATAAGGAAACTAAGAACATTGGTGTCAAAATTTATCCTTCCTTGATGGGAACCTTTAATTTCTTGTTGTCAATCTTGTATATTAATGTTGTTTTTGATGATTCCTCATCATCATCGAGGTATGTCTCATTCATCACTTCATATTTCTATGACCCATGGACTTTACCTTCTTCCATGGTGTCGTATGAAGGTCACTCACACTTCAGAATGGAAATGGCATTATCTACAGTCGAGACTACATATCAGGCTATCTTGGAAGCCATTGTATACTTGGATCCTCCCTCTTCATAGAAAGAAGAGGTAGATCATGTTATAGATCCCATATGGGTCGTAAACTTGTCTATTTCTCATGATTTCCTTGACAGTACTTTTCCTTCGAAAAAAGCGATCTTAGAGGCCATGACTAATACTAAAAGGCCTTGGGAGGACCTTCACCATAGATCTTATTTCCTCCTAGAGCTTGAAAGGATCAAGCGGGATGAGTTCAGGTCCTCTAGGAGGGAGATTGTTGGTCACATTGTGGTCCTGTATGATAATATTGACATATATGTTGAAGGGAACATGAAGAATATCTCTCCTACCATTGCGATCAACATCTCTCAAACCCATGCCAATGTTGAGAAATTCATATTTACATCGATCTGTTTAAGGAATTATGAGACGTATTTTCTTGGTCATATGAAGAAATTCCAAGGATAGACCCTAGTATTGTCAAACACAAAATCAAGACTTATCTGAATTCTAAGACAGTTTGACAATGTCTTGGAGCTGTGAATCCCATAAAGGCCCCCGCCATTAAGGAAGAGGTGGAGAAGCTACTTAATTTTGGCTTCATCTACCCAGTTCCCTTGACTGAATGGGTTTCCAATCTTGTTCTTGTGTATAAATAGAAATGAACCATCCATGTGTGTATGGATTTTAGCGATCTGAATAAATATTGTCCTAAATATAATATCCCTACCCCATTTATTGATCATATTATTAATTAGTGTGCAGGGAGTGAAATATTTTATTTTAAGGATGTATTTTCAGGCTACAATTAGATCCACATTAAACCCGAGGATCAACATAAGATGACATTCATTTGTCCTTGAGGTACATTTGCATACCCCAAAATTCCTTTTGGCCTTAAAACACTAGAGCGACTTTTCAATGGGCTATGACCTTCGCTTTCCATGAACTCAAACATATAGTCAAGGCTTATCTAGATGACCTCGTTACTTACTCTCACAAGAGGGTGGATCACCTAGCCCAACTTTGGCTAGTGTTTGAAAGATGTCATCATTATCGTATTCAATTAAACCCTCATAAATACATCTTCAACTTCAGTTCAGGTCGCCTGTTGGGATTTATAGTTTCTAAGTAGGGGATCATGGTGGACTTGATGAAGGTGGAGGAAATACTTCAGTTTCCTCCAACACACAGTATGCACCAGATTTAGGGTTTACAAGGTTACGCTAACTTCCTACGTTGATTTATAGCCAACTATGCCAACATCACTAAGGGTTTTATGCATCTCTTTAAAATGGATACATCCTTTATATGGGATGAGTGAGCCTAGGAATCCTTTGATGCCCTCAATAAATCCCTAGTGCCAGAACCTCTGCTGAGTCCTTCAGACTATGGTAGGGATTTCCTACTTTACATAGCCATTTCCAAAGGGATGATTTGTATGGTTCTCATTCAGGAGGATGAAAACCTTCATGACTAGGTTTTCTATTATCTTAGTCGAAATCTAATCAGTTTTGAACTTAAGTATTCTCACGTGGAGAAGCTAGCTTTAGAAGTCGTGCATGCGGTTCAAATATTGCGCCATTATGTCTTACTTCGCAAGACTATTGTGGTCGTGAACGTCAATCCATTTCAATACATCCTAACAAGGCATATCATAGGGGGGAAATATGATAAATGGATTGTGAGTTTGCAGGAGTTTGATCTCTATTTTTTCTCCACAAAATCTGATGTCGATCTTCCTTAAGAAGGATGAGGATACCATTTTCGAGGACTCATTTTCTTATGAGCACATTTTTCTTATGTCATATTTGAACGCTTGGTAAGGAGACATTTTGATATATATTCAAACTCTCAAGCTTCCCCATCATATTTCGAGGGACGACTGACAATGTGTACGCCATCAAGATAAAAACTACCTCATTATCGGTGACACTTTGTACCACCGAGGGGTGGATTCTATTTTGAGTCGTTGTTTGAATCATGAAGAAGATGAATTTGTACTCAATGACCATCACAGTGGGGTATGTGATGGTCATTTATATGAGCATGTGACAACCCAAAAAATATTGTGAGATGGTTATTTTTGGTCATCGATTTTTAAAGATTGCATAGAAGTGGTCAAGAAGTGTCACCCTTGATAGGTGTTTGCAAATAAGATGTGTTTTCACCCTTCCCCTTTTCACCCATTCATTATTGTTGGTCCCTTCACCAAGTGGGGGGTGGATTTCATGGACTACAACCTAGCCTCGGCTGGGGGGCACCATCACATTATCGTGGTCGTGGACTATTTTACGAAGTAGGATGAATCCATGCCTACAATTAAATCTGATGGTGAGACTGTAACACACTTCATATTCAATCAAATAATAGCTCGGTTTGGAATTAAAAAGGAGATTGTCACTGACCATGGAAATCACTGACCATGGAAATACAAATTGGGGTTCAAGAAAGATCATTTGTCGTCATATTATCCCTAGGAAAATGGCCAAGTGGAGGTCATAAATAAATATCTAAAATCCATTTTGCAAAAAATGGTTAGGTAGAGTAAAACTAACTGGAATGTGATGGTATAACCTGCTCTCTGGGTACATCGAACCATAGTAAATACTTCCACTAATTTATCACCGTTCCAATTGGTTCATGGAGTGGAGTCAGTTCTCCCCATTGAATGTGAGATTCCTTCTCTTAAGTTAGCAATGGAGCTCCTACCTAACACAATTGATCTCGAAGAATGCCTTGTACACTTGGAGTAGCGTCAAGATGCCACCCTAGCCATTGAGGAGAATAAGCAATGCGTTAAGGTTCAGTATGATAAAAAAATTCATCCCCGATAGTACATTGAGGGTGACTTGGTCTTTTTTTATGACCAAGCTAAAGAACCATTGGGGGCAGGAAAGTTCAATCCCATGTGGAATGGTCCTTATATTGTGAAATGTTTCCTCAAAAAAGGAGCCTATGAGTTAGAGGATTATGAATGGAATGTGATAAAAGAGCCCATAAATGGGCTCTACCTCAAAAAGTGTTATGCTTGAGCCCTCAAGCTTGAGCATGATTTTTTTATATTATTGTACTTTAGTGTATATATTTTTCTTTTTGTTCTTTTGTGTCACCGGTTTGCTTATATATTTTCCCCTTGGTTGGAAGATGTCAACGGAATCATTGGTGTTCTTAGGATTCACTGACATTGTCAATCATCATACACAGAATGTATCTTCCTCTGTTTAGGTTATCTATTCACCCGAGGGAAAATTGGTGCCTTCAGGAGGAGTTTCTCTAGGGCCATTGACGAACAATGTGGCTAAGTATAACGTTGTTATTGAGCTATTACATGATGTCATTTCGCATGGTATTTGATATTTAGAGATTCTCCTAGACTCCCAATTGGTTGTGTCTCAAATGAACGGAAGGTATCGAGTTAGGGATCCTACGCTACTCTGACAATTCCTTCAGGTACAACTTTTGGAATGATATTTTGATTTCATTACTTATAATCATATCCGTAGAAGTTATAATCAAGTATATGATGCATACGCTAATTACATTTTAGATTGGAATTTGTCGCATAACTAAGAAAGGGAAACATACATTCATACATTAATCCATTTTAAAATATATAGGTAAAGTCAAAGACCAAGACCAAAAGTTTTTGTATTTCATTCATCAAATTCAAAAATATAATATCATAGTACAAAATTGGGTAAATTCAAAAATATAATATCATAGTACAAAATTGGGTTTTTAGCCCTATATATATATATATATATATATATATATATATATATATATATAGATAGATAGATAGATAGATGATAGATAGATAGATAGATAGATAGATGATAGATAGATAGATAGATAGATATGGTCTACATCAATGACCATGGATCGGCTCCCAGGTCCCCGAGCATATCATGGTAGAATACTATAGTTTTAGCGAGACATTGAAAGAGTCTCACCCACGCATTGGGTACACCCACAACCTCACTGCATAGCCTCGGGAAAGTCCCTAACCTCGGATCATAGGTAATATGTGCATCAAACATGATATAGGTCACGTAATCGCTCAAGAAATTGATCTTCTCTTCTTGCTAGCTATCTCCTCCTCAACCCTCTACGGCCGATGTCGTGGTATCCATCCGATTCGTGGACCTACATCCAGAAAATAAATTTAAAATTAATATATATGATGTCATACTAAAATATTTTAATTTTATTTTCATCATCAAATAAAAAAATTAAAATTAAATTACCAATCTCCCCAAAGGAGGATCCCGGTGGTAATTTCGATCACCGAGAGGGGTCAATTGTTAATAGAGCAATTTAATCCCCTTTAACCATATAATCCAAGTGTTATATCAATGAAGCATTATTATCCAACAACCTAGAGCAAATAAGCAATGAACAAATGAACAATCATACACACAAACAATGCATCTGTTTTACATGGAAACCCTAAATTGGGAGAAAACCAGAATTATTTTCTTATATGTCTGAAGAATTACATTTATTAGAAGCACCAACTTCCTTTGTTTTCCACCTAAAACTGGAAGGAGGCTCCAACCTCCTAGTTTCTCATGTTACAACCCGAGGGAAGCTCCAACTCCCAATTCTCTAGCTACAAACTGCAAGGAGGCTACAACCCCCACATGTTCTCCGACTACAACCGTAAGGTGGCTACAACCACCGCTCCTTGCCCCCATCCCAAGCACCTCGAAGTGTAGCGGGGAAATGCGGGATGGGAAACCACCGTCACACTATCACTGTGGAGATATATCGCTGATAAACTCATACCAATAAATACATGAACCATGCATCAACCCGTAACCAACCTGTACCAACCCGTAATTATAAACAAGTGCATCAACCATGCACCAACTTGTAATCAACCTATACCATAAACAAGTGCATCAACCATGCAACTAAATTGTAATCACCTCGTACCATAAACAAGTGCATCCAACCATGCACCAAGTATAAAATTCAATCATAAAAGTCAACTACTCATCAACTATGGTTCATCAATATGTACCAACATCATCAACTATACACCTCATGTATGTATGCCTAACTCATCAACTACTTGTCTCAACCATGTACTCCAAACATGTACCAACCAAAATCCCTCATCAATTTCATCAAAGATGCAAATATGGATTTGTGAGCTCATAATAGACCTAGTATATGATCACATTCCTCCAAACCTTTCATTAACTTTAAAACAAGAGACTAGCATTTTCATCAAACTTTTCTTTAGTCTCACATGCCTAGTTTTGGATTAGTCAACAACCCTAACTTGAAGTAATCATAACTTTGAACCTGTAATGTATAAAGATATGAAACTGGTATACAATGTTCTTCAGTGTGTTTTATTCAATTCCTCCAAGTGTCACTACTTTGAACCTCTCATAAAAGGAGTTATAGCAAAAATGACATACCTTGTTGAATTCTGACTTATTCTAGAGAGCGACCTTGTAGAGCGTTCCCCGCACAAAATATTTGATGAATTGATGTGAAATTGATACAAAGAATACTAAATACTGTACCCTAACCAACACATTTTGTCTCACTGAATTTGGATCTATTATGAAGAAGTTATGACATTTTTACGTTTGGAGCTGAATTCTGGCTTATTCTAGAGAGAGACCTTGTAGAGCGTGCCCCGCACAAAATATTTGTTGAAATGATATGAAACTGTTACAAAGAATACTAAATAATGTACCCTAACCAACACATTTTGTCTCACTGAATTTGGATCTGTTATGAATACGTTATGACGTTTTTACCCGAAACACCTGATTTTGACTAGTTTCGGGACTGATCACAAACCCTATTTTCCACGGAGTGTAACTCCCAAAATACAACGACCCACAAGCTTAAATTGTTTTTAAAGAAACTTTGATATGTTTTATCACTTTCATAGACATTTCAAGGTCTGAATCATTATATAAAAAAAGTTATAGCAAAAATGGTGAGATGACCTGTAAATAACATACCTTAGAAAACACCATCAAAAGAATTTATCCTTTCTTGCATTTCGGCCTTCTTCTCTTCACCTTCACTCAGAATTATGGTTTACATATCCTTGGTTACCTCAAACACATATATATATTCAATATTATCAAGTTTGATTCAAATGAGAGAGCCTTGCCTCTTATTTATACTCTCCAAGTAACTTCCTTAAAAACATCTTCTAGGTCACTTGGCCCACTTTCCTTATTTTAGGGTTGGGTCCACTTCTAATTTCTCCATTAAATCT
>SNQJ01S0061577.1:15199-49557 GCA_010110895.2 Picea sitchensis | reverse complement strand
TTATATCAAACAATATTGGGTCCATTACCCAAACCTTTGTGCTACGGGGCTTTCTTCAAGGGTTGACATCAATGACAACCAACCTTAATCAACAGTAATGGCATGTTGCAATCCCCTTGGTAGTTTATCCCCTCATAGGGATAGTCATTGATGTAAATGATCTACCATCTCCACAAGTGAACAAAATCATCATTATAGGGGGTGGGCACCCTACCACCTCCCAACCGCCTCATCTCTTCAATCCAACGGGTCATGGATGAATCACATATACTGTTTAGAGTAACTTCTACTCTAGTACTAAGGGATGGAACCCTCTCAAATAAAAATATACATAAGATAGATGCAAACCCAAATTTTATCATCCTTCCGAGTTTGCAGTCAATAATTTGGCTCTTCATGTTGGCAAATAGCGAAGTGCTCCAATCATAAACTGTGGGTCTCAAACACTCCACAACATTAAGCATAAGTGTCCTTGATGCCTGATCTAATGAGGCTGATATAGATATCTGTGTGAGTACCATCATGATAATATTCAAATTCAATCTCTCAATTACCCTAATAGGGAGTTGGCTTCTTACTTTCTGTGTATCTACGATGCAGTAGGTGGATATGTACTCTTCTATGGTCATCCCACCCCCAACCCCTCGAGCCTTTAGGTTTACCATATCACCTCGATGAGACAATTCTGTGATGAAATAGATGTCGTCCACCTCAATCCTCAACTTTTTCCCATCAAGATTGAAGGCCTTAGCCTCCGGATCCCAGTAATTTATCAAAGTTTGAAGAAATTCCTCTTGTGCCCTCATTGATTTTATAGCCAAATTTTTTTAAATCCCACATATTTATAATTCTTGTTGGGCCCTTAGATAACCTTCCACTTCTGCATCGACATCCTTTTGTTCCCTCTCTCTCCATTCAATCACCATCCTGCAAAGGAAATTCATAATTTTGAGTCATTTTCTATAAAAAAAATCATGTGAAAACTTATATGTGGGCATCAGTTTAAACAGTCGCGTATAGGGCTCAATATACGTGGGAAAGCTTCACTCTTACCACGTACATCGGATTGTGTATGAGGCCCAATAAACTATATCACATGTACACCAAGTTTCCCATCCTACGACTTAAAAATATTAAAAAATATGCATAAAATTAAAAATTTGAACCATTAAAATGGAAGAGCAGGGAACAAATACTTACTTGGTCCAGACGGTTTCCAATTTTGTTGATCGTAGTTCCCGGAATCGTCAGTGGAAGATCATGAGTGAAATAAGCTCCAAAGCACTATGGAGGTAAAAAACTTTAAATGACATAGTAAAACTCATTATTTTTACTATTTATAGAAATATTTTACCCACTTTATATATTTTTCACCCTGTATTTCCTATTTTTGGAAAATATATGGACTAATTATGTAGTGTAAGACTTGGTTTGGAGCAATTTTTTTCAGGTTATGATGGATTTTCAGCGTCCCTTGGTATGTTTGTGCCTCTGGCAGGTATATATCGTCACTGGAATATAGGATAGTTTTTCACCTCGCTTTTCATTTTTTCATCATCCTATGACCACGACTCATATGCCCTACATACAAGCCCATTTTTTAGTGACACATAAACTCCTTGTTGTTACTATAAGTGTTGTTATTACATGGTAGAGACTTACCAAACATGGGTGCCCTAGTTAGAACATTTTTTTCCATTTGGTGCCCATGCAAAAGTTACTCCATAGGTCTAGGTGTCCTTTATAGTCCCTCTATGACATTGTGTGCAAGCCTCATGTCTTCTACTTGGTATTTTTCTAGATATTACCTATGGGACTCCCTCCATTATATCCTAGAGTCTCAGTTAAGCTCTTTTCAGACTCCTTAAAAATGAAAAGATTGTTGAGTGAGCTTGTTTTATTTCACACTCGTTAAACAGATTTGAAAGGATGTATATTCAGTATGAGTTTACCCCTTTTTCAAACCGAATGGACTAATTACAAAAATGGAATATTCTAGTCAACATTGACTAGAAGAGTTCTCCTTGGTATTGTTTTACACTTTTTCGGGCTCAGGAGACTAAATTTACGAAAAAGAACACTATTTGAAACCTACTTCCTAAAGTCCATATGTAATTACATTTCATTATCCTGCTTGCATCATTGAGCCTAATGTTGACTCTCATTTTCTCTTTATAATCCCATTGCCCCAAAATTTCTCAGCATTCACCAAGTAGTGCCTTACATATATCCTTTGAAAATTGACACCCCTTACCCCTAGAGGAAACATCCCCTCGAGTCCATATCCTGCATGTGTTCCCTTGCATCGAGCATAGGTATATTCTACTACATGTAACTAATTTTCTTGTCCACGAAACTCATTTCCTCTCTTGTATCATGGAATTCTTTTACCTCTTTTTCAAACTTTAATATGAAAAAAAATCAAAAACCAAAAAATTAAGGGTGAGAAGAGAGTATTATCTTCTATTTGCAATAGTCGTGTCACCTTTGAACATAGCACAAATGTTTTATTACATTCATCAAAGGTTTGGGTTTAGTATGTCCTTAGGAAGTTGAAATTGTTACTCATAGTTTACTCCTCCGACTGGTTATTCTTCCAGTCCCTATGGAGAGTTTGTTGATGCCTCCTACGTCACAAAATTTTGTCAATGTTCAGTATTGAATCTATGTTTCTTGAGTTATCCATCTGACTCATGCTCTTGTTCAAAGGAAGTCTAAACCTGTGTCAGACATTCCTCATAATTCTTGAATTTGCATGTTGGCCATCCCTTTACAAGTGAACCTCAAGATCACGTGAAGGTGTTGTCCTACCTTGCACCCTGGGCTTACTTTCATCATTGGTAGGTGACCTTTAACCCAAAAAATGACATATCTTCATTGTCCGTTGACTGGGTTGTTTCCCTTGTGTTCAACGGAAATAAATCTATTCACACATTGGGATTCATGTAGTGTCTTAGATTCCATTAGACCCTATTGGTGGTTTCGTTGCCTCTGACAATTTTCATTATTAGTTGTTATTCAAAAGGTGTCTTTTGTGTACTACTTGCATCTGGTGCACATGAGAGACACACATGGTCATTGGTTCGTGCATATCGTGTCTGTCTGAGTTCTTCCTAACCATCAAGCTTTTCCTTGTACCTCACGTTGGATTATGGGGGATACCTTAATTCCTTCCTTTCAACAGATCTCATTCCATCAACTTCAACTCATTTATTCTAGAATCGAGATCTAGATTCATAATAGTACCTAAAGGCTTGTAGTCATTAGTGGCAAGTTTTCTCGTCATCAACAGTTGGGAATAGATTATTGTCTCTTGCTCGATGGATTATTCAAGTGTTAGACCTAAACACCTTTATTCACACTTTTTGAATGTACTCGGTTCCTTGATGCCTACTTTCATCATCGGTGGGTTGTCTTGTGTTTGTTAACAGTATACCTCAATGACCAGTAATCAAACAAAGTCTCATTATGTTCGACTTCAACTACTTTATTCACACAATGTGGACTTTCACCATCTATGGTTAGTGTAGAAGACCTCATACTCATAGTAGAAACACCTCATACATTTTGTTGTACTTCATCACACCGGTCCTATATGACTTCAGTTATCATGGAATATCAGATTGTACTTCATTGTATACATATATCTTCAGTTGATTTTGAGATTGGACTCCACTGTGTTTTGATCGTTTCTATGACCACCTATGGCATATGTCTACTTTTTATTTCCTATTCATCGCCATAAATATTCATATTTTGTAGACACACATGGATCTGTAGTGTACTTCAAATTGGAATCCATGTGTACAAAGTCAATATGTTGTAATATTCTGACGAGTGACTAGTTCCTCTGGTTGGGTTCTCACTACTCCACTTCTGGGAATTGTAACAAATTTCAGCCATCATGATTGCTCCTTTGACCTCACACATTAGGGGGCATCTGTTATAGAATTTTTTTCCACACCTTATGCATCATGCTTTGGTGGCCTACTCTTTCCCTCTGTAGACTCAGTTTCCCCATTTTTCTTAGTAAAAAGTCAAAAATTCAAAAATTTGTACATATACGCAAGCTACAATTATACAACTTGTGTATACGAAGATTCCTCCATTACAGTCTGTGTACATCAAGTTTTTCACTCAAAATTAAAAATATTTTGGGTTTTCCATGCCAAGTCATAAGATCCATGATCCTTGGCCTTTCATATGCTATAAATTTTCTAATTCGACCCTTCAATTCCCTTTGAAGGCTATAAATTGATCCATATACAAGCATTGAAGGAGGAGAAAAAGTTGAGAGCAAGTACAGTGGAGAAAATTTTCCTCATATTACATCCTTGGGTTTGCATCCCTTAGTCCTTTAAGTCTAAACTCTATTTATGTTCATACCCCCCAAGCTCTCCCTATATTGTGAAGGAGGAACCCAATTACTCCTATAACTTGTGAGCTTTCTTTGTGGAGGATTGAAGCGGTGAAGGCCTAGGTGGAGGGACTTAGTTTCTCAATTTCAAAAAGTTGGTTATACAGGAGGTTGTCACCTATGTACTCCTATTGATTATATTAATAGAGATACTCTTTTCTCATCCAATTATATGTTGCAAATGTTTATATTATTTTCCATGGGTAAATTTGTTATACATGTTAATGGATGATGCTAGTTTATATGCTAATTTGCTTCTTTTATTCTTTCAGTTTTTAGAAATGGTTTTTATTTTTTACATTCTGATACGTTTTTTAATAAATTTTGTCCAGAGCTCAGGAGATGGAACAACAAATTTTTAAAATAAGTATGGTCTGAAGCTCAAAGGATCAGAAGGCACAAGTCTACTCAAAATTCTTGGAGTTTCACAAGGAAAACTCCATCCCCCATGGAGCCATTGTTAACACCTACTTTGTTCTACAATGTTTTATTCCTCATTGATTCTCACTTGTCATTTCAAATTTAGTATAAGTTATAAATATTTATCATTATGTTGTTAAAGGTTTAATATCACATCTTAAAGGGATTAAGATAATGTTAGATCGAATGAATGAGATGGACTTAGTTTTGTGAGAGGAGGACATAAGGAATTATACACATGTTTAAATGATTGCTTGATGACATCACTTGGATTCAAATCTTTTTGTTTGAGTCATAAGTCATGTCATAATCTATACTTCGTGATTATGTAACTTAGTAAGTTGTAGATTCAAATTCTAATCCTCCCAAGAAAGAAAAAGGATAAATATGGTTGAGCGCTACAGGAAATTCCACATGTCCCTGTTCATGATTATTTCGAGTACCTTGGAGAGTCGTGGAAGTTGTGGATTGTACTGCAAAGTTCATGAGTATGCAAAAAGTTTATTAATTGCCATTTTTTAGCCATAGCATGTGAACATGGGTTGTCTTTTCTTTTATACACGTCAGTTGTCCAGAAGGTTACACAGATGTGGATTTTCTAAAAACATATTTGCAAAACTGACGCATTATTCGTTACCTACAACAACTCGTCGATTTGAATTTTTACCCACGGAGATAGAAGATCCCCTATTATTCTCATTACACAGAAGACATATCCCTTCTTTGTATCCAAGAGTCTAGTATTCTTATCGCGGTTGTGCAGATGGATAAAGGTGGACATGTAAATAGGAGAGATCCCGAAGGACCTGAGATCATGGAGGATTATGAAGACAATTGCCACATTTTTTATTGGGCAGGTTGGTATCTTTTATGTACTAAGCTGGATGGTCATAATTACGCTACAGTTAGGGCATTTTCTGAGAGTTTCAATGGACAATGGGCCCGAATTACAAACTTGGTCATGAAGGTTACAAAGGATTCCATAGCAGTTGTTTGCAACCTCCCGATTGGGCCAAAGGCATTCCCAAGGATTGGATTGTTGATGAATGTATGGAAGCCTTACTCATGCTTAAAAGATTCATCACCTGTGAGGAGTGTTATTCTGTTGTATTTTTATTTCCTCTACAATTTATGCTTCATCTGGAAGGAATTAAGAGAATGAATCTACCCTATTATTTCTTTAGGGATCTCAACAAGATGACTATGAAGATCCAAGCAAACTCCAAAACCCATCCTCATGGAATTTATCATCAGTTCTTGATTAAAGTACTTGTCAAATCTGATCTAGGGAAATTACAGAAGACTTGGGATCAATTTTTGATACAGTCGGGTTTTGAGAAGAAAGTGCATCCTTCTGCTGCACAATCACATGACAAGGTTGCTAAGATTGAAAAAGAAACTCCATCTAGCGCTAGTCAACCAGCTACTTCAAAGAAGAGAAAAAGAGCATCTTGCTCAAAGACTTCATATGAGCTTGTGAAAGCTCCTCCAACTAGCCAACAAGCAGATGCAGGGTCTTCACGTATCATAGGTGGAGGTAAGCATGTTTTCCCTTTTTCACAGAAGACTTATTCTAGAGGGACCAAGAGGCTAGATAAACCTAGGGTTTTCATGGAAGATCAAAAACATGAAACAATAGAAGCATTTGAAGATCTAGTACAACCTAAAGATCCTATCCCAAAGATTACTCCTCATGCCTCAAGCTCCTCTGAAGATAATGTTTCTAAGTACAAAATTTTGATCAGGAAATGAAGCACAAGGCATCGAAATAAGTTTAGGATGAAGTCTAAAGTAGTGTATAAACCTATTATCACAGAGAAGGTCATCATCATTGATGAAGATTATTTTAAACCTTTGGAGAAGCCATCTACTAGTAAGAAAATCCCTGTAATCAAGCCTGAGAGGAACAAATCTAAAAAGGGAAGTCTGGCAATGAATAAAAGGACACCTACAGACACAAACAAAGTCCCTTCTATAAAACATGGTAAGAAGAATGTGAGAGGCTTGAACCATAAGATTGGATCCGAAGGGGATAAGCCCACAAGAATGCAAAGTAGATCTCAATCCAAGTAGAGCAGAAAGGATAGTTTGGATTTACTAGATGAAGCAGTCACATCAGTCTTTCATGGAGATATGACAGTTTGAGAATTCTACCCCAAATGAAAATTCCTAAAGTTGTGATTTATGTTGATGGAATATGAGATAACTTTTTTGTTTCTCGTGTTTAAGATATCATGCTTCTTTTTGTTATGTTCAGTTGTACATTGGGCAAAGAAAGGAATCAAAAATGTGCAAAGTTAGTGTTTTGTATGTTGCTACAGGAAGTTCCCACAATAACGCATACAAAAAAACAAGGGTGCTATAGGAACACATGTAGGAGCCGATTTTGTTGCTAATCTCACCCAGTTTCATATTTTTGTAACAGAGGAGGGTTATACCTATGCTAGCGTCTTATGGATCATGTTATGGATATATACACCTTTTGTGGATGTAAAGGATATATTGGGATACAAAGATAAATGCAGATTGGGCACCAGGATTGAGTTGTCAAAGGCTGGATTCATATGGATATTTGAAGATTAGATATATCTAGGAAGGATAAAGAGGACATTGCAGTGTTATCATCTGAATGGAGAACAAGTCAAACAAAAAGTATTTTATGCAAGTTTGTTGCCTTGATCTTAGGAAGTTTTTGTAAACTATTATTATTTTGTATACCAATAGTCAAAGGTTGAAATTCATTTTGAGTTTTTGTAGGGATTGGTTTCGAGTTGTCCCCGATGGTCAGGATCGACCATAAGTAAATGTAACTAATTCAAAACACTATATATTAAATGATGGAGAAGAAGAAATTTTTGAATCTCTGTTTCTGGCTTGATATTGCATTTCTAAAGATTGTTTTGATCTATCTTGCCTGTGTAAAGACTTCAGTTGTTAATGAAATTGATGGTTAGTCTATTATCTTTCTTTAGTTATCATCTTCATGTTTTCCTCTAAAAACTTAGTTGATGTTATATGATCTTATGACAAATGAGTTTTGTGCTAAGAAGGTTTCTTTAAATGGTTTTAGTAATCTTTGCCACATTGGTTTTTTCCTCCTTAAATCTTATTTAGAATGAATTTCGGATAAAGGTTTTTTCCTCTGCTGCATAAAGACATTAAAGACAAGATTTTTTATTGGTGTATTTATCAGGGTTTTTTTTCCCTTCTCTCAATCACATCACTTAAAATCTTAAAACTCTAGCCATCAGTTTTGTTTACCTGAATTGTTTCACTTAGGTAAGTGATCTTAACAAATCAGATCATCATTCCTTTTCAAAGCAAGGATTTATCCATTTAAAAACCCCATATTGAACATTTTGAAACAAGGTGTGTTAGGCTTAACTCAATAGAAGTCTTGAGTTGACTTCTAGCGCTAACACCTATAGAAGATATGCTCATGATCTAAGTCATCTGGAATGGATGGTCTAAAATTTACTTCCATTTTATCCTGGCCATTTATTAAATCATTTGATGGTTGAAACGTTGAAACTGATACTGCTAACACATCTACCCTAGTTCCTGATTCTGAATGTGATTCATCAAAATTCATGTCTTTTGGAACTTCCTCAAGGAATAAACCATCAAAGGAATCCATGGTATCCCAGACCACATTTCTATATTTCTTTAAATACTCATTCTTGCAACCAAACTTATTTTTAATTTGAAGGATTGCTAAGTCAGAACACCTTTAATATTCAAAAATTTTATTCCCATATCCTTAGAAATTCATAATCCCAATAATAGTGCCTCATACTTTGCTACATTGTTGGTTTCTTCAAACTCTAATCTAAAATAAAAGTTGAAATACTGGCCAGTTGGAGAAGTGATGATTATTCCTGCCCCTTTTCCTGATTTTGAATGTGCACCATCAAATTTAATTTTCTAGACTTCATCAACTCTTTCTTATTTAAAATTTTCTTTAATGGGTACTAAAGAGTTGGATAATATGGCATAGTTTCCAAGATTCTCCATTTCATAAACCAATTCATTCATAGGGTCCTTAGGATATTCTACATGGTACTTCTTCTCTTGTTTTGTATTAAGTTTGAAAAAAGTGTTATCACATGTTGGGATGCTAGCATATGACAAATCCATTTGAAGGATACCCCTCAAACTTGCAGCCCACTTCCGAGACAAAATCATACCCCATGCATTTGGTACATCTATGAAAAAAACATCCATTAATACTATAATATATGGATAGACAACCAAATGTACTTGAAGATATTTAATTAATCCATGGATCTTGATCTCTATTGAATCCATGGAACAAACATTATGCTAAGGTCTTGAGATCCTAAAATTTAACTGCTTCATGAATTTTCGAGTCATGACATTGGATGAAGCCCCTGAATCTAACATGAAATTGTGTAGAAGAAGATCATTAGCTAACAATGAGATGAAGAAGGGTTGATGACTTCCATTCCCCTTACTCTAATTTGTGCCTTGCAATATTGCAAGTGCATCCTCATTTACTTACTTATGTTTTTCAACAATTTTCTCTTAAGGATCCTCTAGGGATCTCAAAAAATTCTCCTTTTGAGAGGGTGTATTTATAATTTCTGCCATTCTAACCCAGAATTTATAATTTTCCATCCAACCACCAAAGTCAATATTTAGTTTTGATGTTGGAGGAGTGATTGATTTGGGAGTTTTATGATCAGACTTGGTAGGATTCTCACTCTCTTTCCATCGAAATGTCACTCCTTTTTATCTTTCCATATCAAGGATTTACTCTGGTGTGGATTTTCACCATACAACTTAGTCACATTGTCACATTCCTCAACCACATTATTTGAATTCCAACTTCTTTTAATGTTTTGCATCCAATAATCCATTGAGATTGAATGTGTCTTTCCCAACACATTGATGTGATTTGAATACCCCACATAGTTATTTCCCCCTACATGCCCTTCCTCATTAATCTGGTAGGATCTAGGACAAATGAACTCTTCATGGAAATCATTACAAGCCCTAAAAAAAGGAGGATCCTCATGCTCCACCAAATTTGTGGCTTCAAGCTAATCAAGAGACCTTTGATCTTGGGGAGGCCCATTTCTTTGGCATCTTTCATTATTTTTCCTACGATGAAATCTATTAGCTTGTGATCTTTCCATGGAAATTAAGTAGTTTTTCATACTTCCATGGCTTTGATTACTTCTTTTAATTCTTTCAGGGGGTCATTAGAAGATTCCTCACTATCTGTGCTAACTACTTTTTACTTAGGCTCTGGCTATTTTGAAGCACTTACCCTTGTGAAACCCGATAAGTTTGATCTTCCTGAGGCTTGCATATTATTATCAACTTTGATTGCTAAGTTTTGGGAAGCCTTAAGGTTTTGTGGTTCTTTATCTCCAATTTGATAACACATTTCACCCTTGAAGGCTTCAACATAGTAGATAAATATGGAGGCATCTGGAGGCTTGATGTCTTTGTGAAGACTGTTGATTAATTCATTAAACCTCTTGTTGAAATCTTCCATAGTTTCATTCTCATTATTCTTAATGGTATTCAAAGAAACTAACAAATGGCAATTTTGTTTTCTACCCCCCGGGTCTCTTTGAAAAGGCATCTATCAGATTTTTTGTGGTTTTAAATTTATTATCATCTAATTTCGTGAACCAGTCAAGAGAATCTTCTTCAAGAGACAAGACACACAATTTCATTTTAACACCTTCATGAGTATTTCCACACCACTTATTGATACAACATGTAAAATATTTAATATGTGAACTATCACTAACAACATTGTCGCCTTGAAAAGATGGAAACTTATTTAAATATTTCTCTAGAATAACATGAGGATAACCATTTATTGTTGAAAAATAAATGGGAGCACATAAATCATCCATTTCTACTTGAGAATTATTAAACAAAAATTGAATATCAGAAATGGACTCAGATCCAAGATTATCAAGGATCCTATTGGTTGTGGAGCCTGATTATCTTCTTGATTCATAGGTCCTTGCTTTTAGCCATGTTTATACCCCATGAAGACTTCACACCCCAGAAGAATGTACACTCTTCCACGCGGGGGAGTGCAGAGGGGGGTTACCCCCTCTACGCAGGGTCTGAGGGCACCATCCCCTAAAGGAAACATTGCCTTGTAAATGTATAATGTAATTTCACTGTAAATCTGGACCGTTCATTATAAGGTCATAGATCTAATAGTAGAAATTATGTTAGAGTTTTTTTCCCTAGAAGGAAACCCTCTGTTATGAGGGAAATGTATTAGGGCTATGCATTATGGCAAATATTGTATTCTGAGATAGGAGACAGTGAGAGAAACAAGAGGAAGTTACAGCGGGTTTGTTGTAGGTTGTATCCCTTCATATGCTAGATAATAATAAAGGAAAGACCTGGAAATTTCTTTGGTGGACATATCCCACACTGAGTGAACCACATATATATGTGTCTCTATTGTATTATGTATCTTCTATATTTTATTTCCGCATTTGTTTTATTTTTATTTCTACGCGATCTTGTTTTTCTAACAGATCCTATGAGAAGTGAGCCTGTTTAATCTCCTTCAATAAACCTTTTCAGTTCCAGGAATGAAATTAAGAAGACCTGATGAATTCCTTCTTGTAGAATTATTATGTAGTGGAGTCACCAGATGATCGAGTCAAATTCTAATAAACAAGATGCATCAAACAAAAAAAGAACAAGAAAGGAAAGAAAAACTCATATTCCGGGAATAAAAAGATTTATCCCCGACAGCGTGATGCAAGAGAATCCTTTCCACCTTAGTATGTGTCAGCATTCCAACACATCAAAGCGCATTCAAGAAGGGGAGAGGCGCCATCCCTCTCATTTTTCCCTCATTTTTAAATTTTAAATGTAATTAAAGGCAATTAAATGTTGTAAGGCTGGAAGAGCTGAGTTGATGCATTTGTACAGGTAGTAGATGAGGTCGCCTTTAATGGCTAGTTGTAGGCTGATCTAGATCCGATTCAGACTAGATTTTCCATTCAATGTAATATGCCTAAGTAGACAGGCATTGCGATTGGTGATTAGACACCACTAGTGTAGCTTGGAGGGAAATCTCAATGAGCCCCTCTTGTATAAATAATTGTAATGTATGCCCAACAGAGGCTACTGAAAGTTGAGAGAAAAATCATTGTAAGCCAAGAGGAGAGGAGAGAGTCGAGACTTTGTTGCAGTCCGAGCTTGCACATATTGTAATTAGACATTCATATTAATACAAAGAGAAGTTGTTCCTTTATATGATTATGTGTATGTTTCCATGTATTTTATGAATGCTATCTGTGTTTGTTTATGATTTTATGCTACAGATGCTTGTGATAGGTTTCCATCTACAGGGATAGACAAAATTCTATGTCTATGAGTTTGTTGGATTATTTCTTTGTTATTTTAGGCTAAATGGAAGGAGTGCATGACAGATTCTTGAAAACTCTATGAGCCAGCACAAGGAGTGCGCATCTGAAATTCAAGTCGAAATCAGAGGAGAACATGCTAGGAGGGCACACCAGAATAGTTTACAGACTCGAGGAGGAGCCTCAAGGTTACTGAACGCCTTGGAGGAGAAACTATTGAGAGAAGGAACATAAGACAGATTTGTTGAACACTCTGTAGATCTCTACCAAGTGGGAATTGAGAAGGTGCAAGTGTGCACAGGTGAACTCTATTTCGAGTTCAGAGAAAAGCGTTTCAAGGAGAAGACACCCACAAAGTTATTGAACACTCTGTAAGCTCAACAAGGAGTGTTTTTAGTAGAAGTTTCCAAGAGGGCACATATATCCCTTCGAGGAACAAAGGGACAAAGACCTTTGAGGTTCGAGTAGTTAAGATCATTTGAAACAGAGTTGTTGAACACTCTGGGGGAAGAAGCTCTGCAAGGTGTGCATTAAGAGGATTCAAGTAGTACATCAGTGAACCTGAGAGAGATCAGGAGTCTGGAGGAAGACCTATGCAAGGATTGCATGAGGTCAACACTTAGACAAAGTGTTGAAATTTTGAAGTCATTTGAAGGTTCTGACAAGTTCAAGGAGTGCATGTAGGAGAGAACTTGTTTCAAGTTCAAAAGCTCATGAGAAGAAGTGCAAGTTCGAAAGCTCAGGACAAAGAGCAAGGAGGTACCAGAGCCAAGGTCAAATTATGTTGGAGAAGCTCAAGGATGGATAGCGTTCCTAGAAGCACAAGACAAGACCCAAATAGTCAATTTCATAGGAAAAGGTACGAAGGTCACACCCTTTGGATACTTGAAAAATATTCCAATTCGAGAGAACGCAGAAGCTTAGGAGGAGGAGAAACAACAATCATTGGATCAGCTGCAAAGGTAAGATCTGGGTCGTCGAATCCTGTGCCCAGACACCAAGAGGAGTGCATTGAGCAGGAGAGAATATCCTCGCCACTGGATCTGAGCATGAAGGATTGACATCCGTCAGATCCAGGTAAAGTGAATGGACTTTAAATTCCTTTATGTGCACCAGAGAGAAAAATCACCGAAGTCCAGAAGTCCCGAAGTGAATCGAGACTGTCCATCGTCCAAAGGGACAGGTGGAGAAAGATCAAAAGGTATGAGAGATAAATCTCTGGGAGATATGCGTGGAGCATAAGCAAAATCACTACGTTGCAAAGGCTGAAAAAATCCATACCATTGGATCTGGAAAGTACATGTAGCGAAGATCCATGTACTTCGGAAAAAGAGCACTTCGGGGAAAAGTGGGAGTGGAGTGTGAAAAACTCCCGAAGCCCGAAGTTGCAAAGAATATCTAGGTAATTGATCCTACAAGGATAGGTGTCTCCAGATATTGTACTTCATAGGTTTGGAAGTATTCAAGGAGAGGGATCACCGAAGTCCTGAAGCTGCGAAGTGAATCTGGACCGTTGAATCCGAAAAGGGTACGTGGTGGAGATCTACGTACTTCAGAGAAAATTCTTTATGGAGTGATCAAAACTCCTGAAGCCCGAAGTAGTGAAGTGAATCATGATCGTCGATCTGAGGACGACACTCATCAACAAATCATGGACTTCGGAGAAAAGAGAGGAGGAAGTGGAGCATTGACCAGAAGTCATCTAAAGCTCCAAAGGTAAGAAGCCAAAACCTAGCTATCAGTTTCTTGGACATGTGGTGTCAACTCTCTCACTTCAGTGATATGATGCTTCGGGGAAATTGGAGAGAAAATCCCCGAAGAGAAAAAGTCTCGAACTCTCGAAGTCAACAGGATTTGTTGATGAACGGAGGGACACATGGAGCATGGAGATTTACTTCAGAGAAAAGTAACTTTGGAGGAATTGAGGAGTGAAGACATGAGAACTCCCGAAGGACGAAGCATCAAACTCCATATGAGTCGTCCGTTGGGAAAGGAAGTGTGGCAGAATATCTGTCACTTCGAAGGATTAACACTATGGGAAAAAGGGGAGCTAAGGGGTGTTGACTAAAAGTCACCTAAAGTGGAATAAAAGGACAATCTCGATCTTATATTAAGACGATCACATGGCGCTCGATCCCATAGCTTCAGGTAAAGGGTACTTCGGGGAAAAAGGGAGTTGAAACGTTCGAAACTCCCGAACACTGAAGTTCCAAAGTGGATCACAATCATTGGTCGTCAGAGGAGTGTGGACTGTAGATCTGGTCCAGGTGTTTTCCTCGATTCAGAGTTCCTGGAAAAAGGAGGTAGGTGCATTCAAAATCGTCGAAGCCCGAAGCTCTGAAGTGCCTTTTGAGGTAGGCGCTTGTTCATAGCCCACGGTCACATGCAGTTGTCGCCAGAGGAAAAGGGGATAAATCCTGAGATTGGAGATTGAAGGCACAGGAAGCTAGATAAATCATCGTAGGGGTTTGGATCAGCACAGACATGCACTAGGTGGATTAAGAAGTCTCAAAATCGTTGGGTATAAGCATAGATTTCCCACAATTTGGCCAGGGGTATCTTGGAAGACTCTATGGGTGTTCAAAGGTCCTCGTTCGTTGTTTCTACCATGGGAAAGAAATTTGAGGCCTGTGGACAAGGTTTTGTGGGTCTAGCAGAGGCCCGAAGAGCCAATTCAGCTCAATGTTTTGAACGATCCTAGACCGGGAGGTTGAGAAGCCCCGAGGAGAGAAGGGGGGTCTGCGTCAAGTGGTATCAGAGCCTAGGAAAAGGTTTTGTCTGATACAATCAAGTGGTGTTAGAAGCTAAAGTTCATTTGTAGACAATAGGTGAAGGAGGAGACAGGGTGTTTATGCTCTATGAAGTGATTGTCTGCAAGTGTGCAGTAGTTAATAGATAGCTAAGTGGGATGTAGGATAAGTTGTAGGTTCTCTCCGTCAGTAGACTTGCTAGGAGGGCAGGTAGAGGAGGAATATGGATACTGAAGGCCATAGAAGAGGTCAAGGAGAGGACCACGAGAAGAAAAACAAGGAATAAATGGATAAAGAGCTTGAAGAGATCATAGAAGATCTCGACAAGCTAATGTTGAATATGCAACAACAATCCCAGGTGCATTGGAGGTATGAATGGCCAATGAAGAAGAAAGAAAAATGGCATGTCCAAAATTTGTTGGCCAAAAGGCATCAACAGGTAGTGAGGAGGTGGATGAGGGAACTTGAAACCCTCAGTTCCATAGAAGAGATGGTTTGCATCCTTGAATCAAAGGTTGGAGAGAACCTCAATGAGGAGGAAGAGAGATCATTTGGTGATCTCATAAACTTCCAGGAGGGAATAGGTGAATTTTCAAATTTCCAGGTGGGCAATGAAGTGAGATCAGTTGATCTCATAGAATTCCAAGAGGGCAGAGGTGAAGTCCTAAATTTCTAGGTGGGAAAGGGAGAAGAGATGAGCTCATATAGGAGTTCATATCAGCAAGGAGTGTTGATGGAGGAGGATCAGATGAGTGTTCTGGTCATTGGGGGAATTAGTATATTCCTGCCAACTAGACAAGTAGAGGCAAACCTATGTGTTGCAGATGCAGTAGAAAGACAACTAGGTGTGACTGTCATAGAGGAGAAGGAACAAACATCAAGATCTGGCCCAACAGAAGGAGAAGAGCATTTAACATAATTGCTGAAAATTTTCAGCCAAGAAGTTGAACAAGAGATGACTGCAACATTGGAGTCTACAGTAGAAGAGGAATCATACAACATAGATTTTGTTGATCTGTGTGAAGAAATGGAGGCCCTGGAGAGAAGGGTAAGTATGAAAAGTCAACACATCCAACAGGTTAATTTGGAAACATATTGGGAAGAATTCTAGTCTGGGGAGCAGCTAGAAGAAGCCGGATATGTACCAGTAGAGGAATTGGAAGAAGTTGAGTTGTCAGAGGAGATGGCTAGACAGAATATCAGTAAGGAGGTTGCAGAATCTGAATCTGTAGGGAAGTAGAAATTCAAGGCCATAGAAGAATAAAATAGAAGTGGAGATCACATTGATCTAAACATTAATAGGGAGGAAGTGTAGCAAAGAAGACTGCCAAGGAGCCAGCCAACAGGTCAACTGGAAGAGGTGATTGAGGAGATAAGGAGGATGATGTTGAGATCAGTACAAGAGACTGTTAGAAAGGAGAAGTTGAGCAGAAGATACCCTGAAATAGAAGCAAGGAAGCAACAACAACAACATAGGAGAGGAGTAGGTGGACAACTCTAGAGAGAAGTTTGGGATCCAGGAGGATCTCAACATCAGAGTAGAGGAGCTCATGAGCAGGAGATCATGATTTTCCCAACAATGGAGTATGATGCAGGGGAATCCTTTCCACCTCAACATGTGTCAACATTCCAGCACATCAAAGCGCATTCAAGAAGGGGAGAGGCGTCAGCCCTCTCATTTTCCCCTCATTTTTAAATTTTAAATGTAATTAAAGGAAATTAAATGTTGTAAGGCTGTAAGAG
The DNA here is from genome assembly GCA_010110895.2 of Picea sitchensis. Classification (NCBI taxonomy): domain Eukaryota; kingdom Viridiplantae; phylum Streptophyta; class Pinopsida; order Pinales; family Pinaceae; genus Picea; species Picea sitchensis. Next base: position 32,848 of record SNQJ01S0061577.1, on the reverse strand, counting down.
AAGAGTTGATTCACTTGTACAGGAAGTAGATGAGGTCGCCTTTAATGGCTAGTTGTAGGTTGATCTAGATCTGATTCAGACTAGATTTTTCATTCAATGTAATACGACTCAGTAGATAGGCAACGTAATTGGTGATTAGACACCACTAGTGTAGCTTGGAGGGAAATCTCAATGAGCCCCTCTTCTATAAAGCATTGTAATGTATGCCCAATAGAGGTTGTTGAAAGTTGAGAGAAAAATCATTGTACGCCAAGAGGAAAGGAGAGAGTCGAGACTCTATTGCATTCTAAGCTTGCACATATTGTAATTAAACATTCATATTAATACAAAGAGCAGTTTTATCTGCATATGATTCTATGTATGTTTCCATGTATTTGATGAATGTTATCTGTGTGTTTTTATGATTTTATGTTGTAGATGATTGTGATAGATTTCCATCTGTAGGGATAGACATAATTCTCTGTCTGTGATTTTGTTGGATTATTTTTGGGTTCTTTTAGGCTAAATGAAAGGAGTGCATGACAGAGTCTTGAAAACTCTATGAGCCAGTGTAAGGAATGCACATCTGAAATTCAAGTCGAATTCAAAGGAGAACATGCCAGGAGGGCACACTGGAATAGTTTACAGACACAGGGAGGAGCCTCAAGGTTACTGAACTCCTTGGAGGAGAAAATATGTATAGAAGTCAAGGAAGACAGAGTTGATGAACACTTTATAGAGCTCTTCCAGGTGGGCATTGAGCAGGTGAAAGTGTGCACAGGTGAAATCTATTTCGATTTTAGAGAAAAGAGTGTCAAGGAGAAGATACCCACAGAGTTACTGAAAACTATGTAAGCTCAGCAATGAGTGCTTTGAGAAGAAGTTTCCAAGAGGGAACATATATCCCTTCGAGGAACAAAGGGACAGATACCTATGAGGTTCGAGCAGTTAAGCTCATGTGAAAAAGATTTGTTGAACATTGTGGGGGAAGAAGCTCTGGAAGGTGTGCATTGAGCGGATGCAAGGATTCCATTAGTGAACTGGAGAGAGATCAAGAGTCTGGAGGAAGAATTGTGCAAGGACTGCACCAAGCCAACACTTAGACAAAGTGTTGAAAGTCTGAAGCCGTCTGAAGGCTTAGACAAGTGCAAGGAGTGCATGTAGGAGAGAACTTGTTTACAATTTGAAATCTTAGGAGAAGTAGTGAAAGTTTTCATGTAGAGCGCAAGGAGGTGTCAGAGCTGAGGTCAAATTATGTTTGTGAAGCTTAACAAGGGATAGCGTTCCCAGAAGCATAAGACAAGACCTAAATATCTGGGTTCACAGGAGAAGGCTCGAAGGTCGCATCCTTTGGATACTTGAAAAATATTCTAATTCGAGAGAACGCGGAAGCTCAAGAGGAGGAGCAATAACAGTCGTTGGATCAACTACAAAGGGAATATCTGGGTAGTCGAATCCCACACCCAGACACCAGAAGGACCGCACCAAGAAGGATATTATATCCTAGCCACTGGATCTGAGCATGAAGGATTAACATCAGTCGAATCCGTGTAAAGTTCATGAACTTTAAATTCCGTTATGTGCACCGGAGAGAGGACTCGTCGAAGTCCCGAAGTATCGAAGTGAATCAGGACCATCTATTGTCTGGAGGGACAAGTGGAAAAATATTAAAAGGTATGGGATATAAAGGTCTGGGGGATCTGCATGGAGAAGAAGAAAAATCGCTAAGTCTTAAAGGCTAAAGAAATCTAGACCATTAGATCTGGAAGTGACATGTGGAGAATATCTACATACTTCGGAAAAAGAGCACTTCGGGAAAAAGTGGGAGTGGAGTGTGAAAAACTCTCGAATCCCAAAGTTGCAAAGTAGATCTGGGTCGTTGATCCTACAGGGACAGATGTCGCTAGATACTGCACTTTAGAGCAGGAGCACTTCGGAGGTTTGGAAGTGTTCAAGGAGCGGGATTGCCGAAGTACTGAAGCTGCAAAGTGAATTTGGACCGTTGGATGTGTAAAAGGGTATGTGGCGGAGACCCGCGTACTTCAGAGGAAAATTACTTCGGAGAAAAGTCTGTATGGAGTGATCAAAACTCCTGAAGCTCAAAGTAGAGAAGTGAATCATGACCTTCGATCTGAGGACACACATCAATAGATCATGGACTTTGGGGAAAAGAGAGGAGGAAGTGGAGCGTTGAACGAAAGTCATGTGAAGCTCTAAAGGTAAGAAGCCAAATCATAGTTGTCTGTTTCTTGGACACATGGCATTAGCTCTGTCACTTTGGTGATACGACGCTTCAGGGAAATTGAATAGAAAATACCTGAAGAGAAAAAGTTCCAAACTCTCGAAGTCAACAGGAGTTGTTGATGAATAGAGAGACACGTGGAGCGTGGAGATTTACTTCATAGAAAATTCACTTCGGAGAAATTGAGGAGTGAATACACAAGAAATCTCGAAGGCCAAAGTGTCGAACTCCATCTGATCCATCCATTGGGAAAGGACGTGTGGCAGAAGATCTGTTACTTCGGAGGATTGACACTCTGGGAAAAAGGGGAGCTAAGGGGAATTGACTAAAATTCACCTGAAGTGGAATCAATCGACAATATCAACCATAGATCGAGACGATCACATGTCGCTCGATCCATAGCTTCAGGTAAAGGGTACTTCAAGGAAAAAGGGTGTTGAAACGGTTGAAAATCCCAAACACCGAAGTTCTGAAGTGGATCACAACCATTGGCTGTCAGAGGAGCGTGGACCGTAGATATGGCCCAAGTGATTTTGTCGATTCAGAGTTCGGGGAAAAAGGAGGTAGGTGCATTCAAAACCGTCGAAGCCCAAAGCACCTTTTGAGGTAGGTGCCTAGTCATAGCCCGCGGTCACATGTAGTTGCCTCAAGAGGAAAAGGGGCTAAAGTCTCATATTTGATATTGAAGGCACAGGAAGATAGAGAAAGAGACCGATGGGTTTTGGTTAGCATAGACCTGTACCAGGTGGATTAAGAAGACCCAAAATCGTGGGGTATAAGAATATTTTTCCCATAGTTTAGCCAAGGGTCTCCTAGGAAGACTCTACAGGTGTTCATAGGTCCTCGTTCGATGTTTCTAGCATGGGGAAGAAATTTGAGGCATGTGGACAAGGTTTGTGGGTCTAGCAGAGGCCTGAAGAGCCAATTCGGCTCAGTGTTTTGAACAATCCTAGACTAGGAGGTCAATCATCCCAAAGGAGAGAAGGGGGGTATGCATTACAATGGTGCCAAAAATTTCACTTCCTAATCTGCACCTTGGGTCACGTGGAATAAATTTTCAATTTATTGGGTGCGGCCTTGGGGGCGAAACTAGAGTTTGGTTGTTGTCACTTGATAACTCGAATCCTCCGTATAGGATAACTCCTAGAAAATCCAAGGTGGGTAATCCATAATAAAATGATCTAATGTTGTCTAAGCTAATTACAATTAATCTAGGAGTTACATGAAACAAAAGCAAATACTAATCTAGCAGCGTATAGTGACACATCCAAAGATCACTTATGTGAATAATAATATTCAAATGAAATACTTCAAAGAAAATGATAAAAAGTGAATCAAAATATCATTTAGAGGCTAGTGCCAAAGGAAATTTTGTATTGTTGCAAGAGAAATATTTTGAATTTCTCTTGGTAATTTTATTTAATTAAAGGTTTTCACTTGGATTTAAGTTAATTGAGTGAGATGGATCGATAGTTCTAATCCACTCATGATTACAGGAGATTGTAAGAGAGAAATGAAAGATCTAATCTATCACGTGTTTACTTTAAACTATTATCGGTCAAATGGGTACAAGCGAAACTGCAAGGACTTCCAAGGGGGAGAGAATTGATCTCAATGAGCATCCCCCTGAACTCACAAGTAATTTGTTGGTATTATGTCGTATTGAGAAATAATGGAAATATTTTTTCCCTAATTAAACTAATCTGCACAAATCAAGTTCCTTTCTTAATCATGCCAAGATCAAGCCATGCTTTCCAAGCCAAGAGAATAATAGGACCTTGACGAGGAAGTTTTGTTACTTTGCAAAAATGAAAGATAACTGAAATAAATGCAAAATGAAAAATAAGTAATTAATCTTAAACATAAAGTAAATGTTTTGTTGTGTTGTGTTGGTTCGTTTTAGATTTATTTGATCTTGTTTAGTTTTTAAAATTTGGACACATGCAAAATGAATGCAAAATGACACAATCCCCCAAGGTAGGGGGGATGAGAGGGATATTGGGTTACTGATCCGGATTATTTTCGGCACGAAATGAGAGCAGAGATATAATAAATAAATGCATAGAGATATCACAGATATCCAATAATATAACATAAATGTATCAAAGATGAAACCATAAACACAAAGGTACAATAATACATGATTTCTATTAATGAAAGAAATGTACAAAAACTATAAAAATACAGAGTGAAAGAATCGCTAGAATGGTGGCACCTTATCTTTGAGAATAGATGTGTCCACTACTCACATTCGAAGGAAGATGATTACAATGAGGCTCTGAATGCCTATTTACAATACACAAAATCCAAAAAGGTGGGTGGCCACCGATATCCACCTGGATCAGTTACCCCACTAACTCCTTGAATTTACAATCTTAGATAGGAAAGGTTTGTTAGAATTTTATAAATCAAGGACCAAACAAACTTACAAATTGATTAAAAAATTGAACATAATGAAGAAGAGGTGCTCTAGGAGGTCTTGGATGCCTTGGGTTCGTAGAAAATGGGAAACACTTCCTCCTATATGTTTATAAAATAAGAAAAAACAGAAAACAAACTTGATGGAAAGTTTCCCAAAATGCTTTTCGGATAACCTGCAAAATTTGTTAGTCTTAAGCCAAAAATGACCAAGTGAAGTTAGACAAAAGTTAACAAAACATGACTAAGAAATCAATCAAAAATCCAACTTTCTTGGTGGATTTGGTTTGTTCTTTGTGACAAAAAACAAATAGGCACTAAGATTTACCAAATATGTAAATTAAATCTCTCAAAATGGAACTACCTTTTATCATAAAAATATAGCTATACAGCTTGCTAAAAGATGAAACTTCTTTATGCTAGATCTACTTTGAATGATAAATTTTTTTAATGCAATATAGATCTATGCATGCATGCAAAATTAAATATCTAATTAAGATTTATATTTATAATTTAGATATAGTTTCATGCATGAGAAAGTAATGAGGAAATGTTTAATGTTTTGAAGGAGAAAGAGAGAAGCTTGAGATTCAGAATCCTTGGGCTATGGGGTCTTCCAGTGAAATGCTAAGGGACTACATTCTCAAGATTATTGGAGCATGTAGAAGGTTGGAGCATTAGGACCTATAAAACTTATAAAACTTGCAAAAAACTTGTTAAATATTTGGTGTCACCTAGTGTCCACACCGTCGTAAGTGCGACGGACAGAACGTCGCAATTTCGATGTCTGTTGACCAAGTCAATGTTGACTTTTTCAAATAGTGGGTGACCGTTTGGGGGGGGACATAATGTTCACACTATCACAAGTGTGACACACATTTGATGATGTCACAAGAGAGACATCTTCTGAACTTTGTCTCTCTTGCGATGATTTGAAAAGTATGTTGCAAGTGTGACGATATCAGGCAGTATGGAGAAAAAAAAATCCTCTATTTTTGGATAGTATGGCCAATTTTGTCCATAACATCGCAATTAGATCGTCACAATTTTTCCAATGTGTAGTAGTGCCATATAGATCACTATGAACACACTGCAAGGGGGTTGAGGCATACCAAGAAACATGTTTGTCAAAATTGTCTAGATGATGTTTGTCTAATGTTTGTCGAGAATATAGCTGACAAGAACACCATCTTTGCAAGAAAGGAGAGGGAGAACAGTCACCATATTTTGATTACATCACTGCTGAAATGAACAATAGTTTAGATGACCAAATTTCTCATGCCAAAGTTTTCTCAATTCATCGCTATGAGCAATAAAAATTGATGGAAAAGACGATGACCCAAAGTTGTCAAATCTATACAACCTGGTATTATCATCAACAATTTCAGTTGCTAGATTGTTCTTAGGATATTTTAAATCCTTGATTATAATTTGGTGAGGTGAAAACCCTATTGTTTTACCTTCACTTGAATGAGTAATTTGATATACTGATAGAGGGTTGAAGGAGAAACTTGGAACACATAATACATCATTAAAATGACCATCATCTCATTGAACTATTCTATACCCTACAACACTAATATATTTACCATCACCAATAAATATTTGTTTGATGTTACATTCATTAAGAACATAAAATATGACTCCATCCTTAGCCATATGATAATATGTCCAGAATCAATAAGTCATTAGAAGAAGCAAATGTTTCATTGGTGGAAAACCTTTAGATAGAAGGTGCATGTCAACAAAAATAATAAAAAGATCATAGTCGATCATCAACAAATGATCCCCTAGTCTCTTTAAATAGAGATCATGGATCAATCAGGGGTTAAACTACAAATCAATATAGCCATTAGTATCGAGGATAAGATGAACCATCGGATCACTTTATGTCTAGAACATATTGTGACTGTCAAATTAGATCATTATTAATGCATACTAAGGAAACACAATAAAGAAACACACGTTAATCTATATTTTAATAATGCACATCAAAATATAGATTTTTTTTATAATTGAAATGTGGTCTTATTGTAAAGTAGTGCAAAGCATTCGATGCACATTTTTTAAAACAATGGTGATCAATTCATAGGAAAATTTCTATCAACTGCTAAATTTTCATTAAAAATTAATAGAGTGGACTTGTAAGAAAACCATCATAAATAGGCTAGGATGGTGTGTGCATTTTTATATTCTTTTTGAGTATTCATAATGGAATGTGTAGAGAATTTAAGGTAGTTGATGGATTTGAGAAATATAGTTTTAAGGTTGCTTATTGTGGTTCTTTTTTTCAAATAATGATATAGTCACACTCGATCATATACTCAACCAACTACAAAACTAGGTTTATGCCCACAAAGTGCACAACTAACATCTAACAACGTTAACAAAAATTTAACAACTCAAAGAATACTGAGAGAAAATTATAGTCACAGGAAAATGGAAATAAGAAATGATACCATTAAATAGGGAATAGAGATTATCATGTATTAACAATACAAAAAATGTTCTCTCACAATCTCATTACAATATTAGCTAAATTTGGTACAATACTCATTCAGACTCTGACTCGAGGCATGATCACTATTCCATGCTTTACATCCAAAATTGGTGTCACTTCCTTTTCTATAATTCTCATGTATATTTTCCTTATATGTTCCCACTCTTCTTTCCCTTTTAGCGCGAACCGAACTAAAGCGCCCCTAAACCGACTGGAAAAAAAATACCTCTCCATTCCATTCTTTCCTCTCTTCCTTTCCTTTCATTTCTTGGAAACCAAACTGTCTCTTTTTTCCAACCGTTTCCTCCTTAATTGTTTCTTGTTTTCCTCACCCAAGATGAGTTGGATGCTCAGATGTTACATGATCCAAATTATCAACCATTTTCTAGATGTGCATTGGAACTAGGCAATCATGATGGTTGAATTCTTCAACCCATTTCAAACAATTTGTCTCCCATCATACGAATGACCTACCAATTTCCACAAAAATTCTTACAATAAATGTGGAGTTATGGCACACATAACCCACAACACTCTAACAGACTTTTACCACACATGGTGTTGCAACATTGGAGGTACAACAACATGATTTATAGCACAGGTGTTGCAGCACTGAAGTTACAAAAACATAATTTATAGCACATGTGTTGCAACAACGAGTGTTACAGCATGGGTGTTGCAACAACATGATTTATAACATGGGTGTTGCAACAAGGGGTGTTACAACATTGGTGTTGCAACAATATGTGTTACATCAATTGGAGTTGCAACACTTGCAACACCGGTGTTAGAACAATAGAAGTTGCAACACTTATTTTTCCCTACAATTTACTAGCTTGAATTTGAAATGTTTTTGGTTGATGTGGATTGGTTAAGGAAAAAGATGCTCTCGAATCAAATAACTATGTTGGTGAGTATTATTGGTGCATGTTGCTTAGGTAATTTTGCAACATTATGGCCCTCATTTTGGTTGTTTGTTTTCATTTTCTTGGATGGTGGATATATGAAACACATGTATCTAGTGCTATCCATTGAATAAACTAACAGGAGTCCACTATGTAGCTATGTTTGTTATTCGGTGCCTAATATGTATGATTTCAGGCCATTCATTTTATTTTTTGATTGGTTTTATTTGGATGTGAAATAAAAATGACAATCCCCATAATTATATTGTATTTTTTATCATTTCCTACATATTTTCCATATGATAATTGCCTAATGGATCGTTAGTGTACTCAAAACATTCTCAAACTACCACTTAATAGCCAATTCAAGTATTATTTAGCAATTTTTCTTTCAATCAATGATATTTGGCCTAATTATAAGGAAGTGTGATGAATGATGATGTTTCTTAAATCTTTGAGTTAGTTGTGATGTTGTAGCATAATATTTTTTGCACTAATTTATCCAATGACAAATTAGATAAAATGTCCCTTTCCCAATGATGACTCCAATGGGGAGAGACTTGGTAGTCTATATGTTCCCGTAGACTATAGTCGAGAAATAAAGGGAACAACACCTCTATTTGATGTCATTCGTTCAAAAGCCTAAGTGAAAGTGACATTAGATAGAAAAAGGGAAGGAAAGTGACTTAAATGACTTTTGAGATAAAACTTAGGGAAAAGTCACTTTATTAATAAAGTGAACGTGAAATTAGAAGAAAAAAATGTTTTAAGTGACTTAAGTGATTATTAAGTCAAAACTTAGGAAAATTTCACTTAATTAATAAAGTGAATAGGCAATTAGATGAGGAGGGAGTATAAAGGAGAAAAGTCAACCTAGTTCCTCATTATTGATGATTGAGAGTTGAGAATTAGACCTTAGAGGAGAAGTTAGGGGATTTCTTCATGTTGTGTGGCTTTCTAGAGAAAACCACCACCATTGTTAGATTTCGGTGTTGAGAGCCACACTGTAGTCTATCAGGAGGATCATACATATTATTCATCGAGAATTAGAGCATCAGATTAGATCCATTCTTAAGGATTCGTTACAGTTACAGGTTCAAGGTTCATGTAGGGTCAGATTAGAGCTTGAGTGCAGGTTACCTTGGACAGCGTGAGGTTACAAAGGAGGTGTCATTGAGAAAAAATGGTCACTTGGCTTGAGAGAGTTGGGTGAATAATTATTCCTTTAAACCCATTTGAGGAGGAGAAAAGATGCACCTATTGGGATAATTTTCAGTTGATTCTGGCGATTATTTCTCCTTGGGTGATATATTTTTCATTTGTTAGTGCGTGGGGGGTCCAACAATGGATCTGTAGGTTCGGTATTATCGTAGTGGGATCATAGAGATAAATCACATCATTTTCATACCATAGTGAGTTATCTAGGAGGGAAGGAGACCCAGTTGTGATTGCATGCATCGGATTCAGAGGAGCGCAACTATCAAATCTCAGATCTCCATATTTTCGGCAGTTGCATGGAGCGTTTCTTTCATGCATGTAGTAGATCGGGCTTGCATGTCATAGATATTCCCTTGCATGTTATATATCTATATTATACTTGTCTTCCTTTGTAATGTAGAGTATTTTTATCCATGGTACAATCGATTTGATGCATTGAGAGCTTGATTTTCAGTATTTCCATGTATTAATAGTTTCTAGTATTCAATAAAAGTGCAATAAATATTTATTGGTCTCAACAATACCATGCATGATATGCATGAACACATATAACTAAAAAAACACATATCAAAACCCAATAAATGCATCCAAAAACCCTTAGAGTATCAGATCTGCAGCAGAATATCAAATAACAAAAGTAAATATCTAGATCTAGGAATCTGGGATATTTCATAAGATGATTGAAAACACTATTTCCATGAAACTACCACAAAAGAGAAGGTTTATTATTTTTGTAGAGACCTCATTAATGTTGAGCTATAGATGTTTTTATCACAATAATTCTCATCTAGAAGAGGCCTAACTATCAGAGTTTTTAATTTTTGCTAAATACCAGTTCCCTCAGTGGTAAAATACACTACCTCTTTGCACTGCCAAGGCATCTAAGTAAAGGGGGTTTGATATCATGAAAGGAAATTAATTACTCTGCACATGTTCAATATTGAAGGCACTGTGTTTTTTACAATGCTACCTAAACCGACACACAGATGCAGCACAGTGGCACTACCTACAGGCACTGCGTAATATTCTAGCAGAAAATGAATTGTGCAGAGTTATTTTACCAGTTTTGAGTCATTAACTTAAAATTTTGATTGTGAACAATTGAGAAGGTATTTTTGAAAACTGGAGGAGGTTTTTGTTCATAACATTCTAAATAAAAAAAAAACCTCTCTCAGTTTTTAAAAATGTGTTTTGATTTGAGAGATATTGGATATATAAGTAGGCATTGCATACTCTGCACAGTGGCGTTGCATACTAATTTCATGTAGCGGTCACGGTTTTCATATTCGCCTTGTTGGGAAGTTGACACATGTCAAGGAGGATTTGAATGACTTCTCAAGGATTAGTTAGATGTCAAGGGACACCTGCACCTAATATTTAGCTCTAGCAAAGGCCTCATGCATGAGGTGGAAACAATTTATTAATGACTTCCAACAAATTCCTAAAAATCAGCAATTTGTTGGATTTTTGTCCCTTTGACTGTTGCCACCTATCTCCAAGGCTTAGAATCCAATAGAAGAGATGGGATTTGATTTCCTTAGGTTATTTGGATGCTATTTTCTATTTAAGGAAGGAGATATCTCTTGGATAGAGGTTGGATTCATGAGCAAGAGAGATGAGAGAGGTGTAGGAGGCACTTTGCCTATGATCATTGTAACCCTGAGGGGCTTTTGTTTTTGTAAACATTTATGTTATTGAAGGTTCATGATATATGTGTTATCAGATTGTATCTCTTGTTTTATTTCCCAATTTTTCTTCTTACTTGAATGAATTGTACACCTTGAGGATCATGGTTTCCTTTGATTAATAGATTCTTGAGCATCTGAGGATCTGATGTATTTTGCCTACTAGTCACTGTTTATATTCAAGTACCTTGAATTCATTTATGCAGAGAGGATCTCTGCCTTATGGATGTTCTTCTTTGTGTTATATTTTTCTTCCTCTATTCAATAAACCTTTATCTAATATGCATATTGATTGCATTTAATGAGCAGGGTGTTTGCTTGACTCCATAGCCCAATGGTCCATCATTGATTTACAACAGCTTACTGTCCTTCCCCTTCCTTTTTTTCTTCTTCTTAATCCACAAAACCAATCAAGCATTTTTATTTCTATGTTACCAAGCTTACTCTCATTTGCAATCTGGGAGTGACTCTTGGAGTGATAACATAATTGGCACAGTTGTCAGGGACGGAGATGAATGATAAATCTTCCCTGGGAGAACGACATTGATCAGATCCATCTTTTGATGGTGAACAAGGGTTGGTCACATAATCAAGACTGCATCATTCACCTAGCGACTCCACTCGAATCCACTCCATGAAGGAAGATCATGTTGGCAACTTCACTGATACAGGACAGTCATAGCCATGGAAGCTATCTTGGCTCATAGGTTTGCACCTTTCAATTTTTCATCTATTCTTGGTTTTCCTAATCATGTGCCTTCCTTCTTAGAATGCGCATATTTTCTGCCTTTATTTCATGGAGATGAAGAGGATAACCCTACCCAACATCTCATAGATTTTCATCAGTGCATAGATCGGCTTAATGTCTATCATACAGTTGTTCTTATACTCATTAGATGGTGATCTCTAAGGTGGTGGTATCATTCACTCCCTGTTGCCAGCATATCTTCCTTGCAGGAATTTCATGCAACTTTCAATAAGCATTTTAGTAGGTACTACTCTTATGACAAACTTCTTGAAGGGTGTTGTGAAAAATAGAGTCTTCTTCATGTGATGAGCTTAGTAATGATCCGATTGAAAGTGAAAGTGAATATGAAACTGAGTTTTCTAATGAAGATGTCCATGAAAAATTTTCTCCTTCTAATTTCCGAGAAGAGGACTTTCATGGCATGATTCATGGTTGTACTAATGATTGCATGGATTCAGATCCATTAAATCCTGTAGCTTATGCATCCGATCTCATTGTTTTACAAGAAGAAACTATTGTAGAAAATGATCTTTCTCCATTCCTGCAAGAGGTTTCCCATCCTTTGTTAATTCCTGAGATTGAAGAAGAAGATCAGGAGATTGATCATATTTTTATGCAAGAAAAGGGAATTCTTGATTCACCTATTTTTGATGAATATTCTAACGAAGGAGAGCAGATCTCTTTTGTTGACGTGAAGAGAAGCCCACCAGTTTATGACAGCTATGAATCAGATGTTGATGAAGAACAACTGTGTATAGAAATCAGCCATCCGGAAACTCCCGCAACAGACATTCAACAGTCAGCTTCTCAAATCAGTGAGCCCACATGTATTGTGTTAGAACCTGGATCTGCAGAAGACACCAAACAGTCTATCATCAACAATGAAGCTAGCATACAGTCCTATTCATATTTGCAAGCATCCGAAGGTGGAAGCCATGATCAGCAGGAGGATATGCAGAGACTTTCGGATCTTCAATTGAAACATCAGCAAGAGGTATTTGTTTTCAGTCTTATAGATCCATTTTCTAATTATCTCGAGTCTCTGAGCATCTTGGATGTCAGAGAACTTTTGTCAATTGAAGAATGGTTGTCCTGCTCTTTTGAAATGCATTTATGTATTCTTTGGTTTCCTACATTGATCATTTCCGGATCAAGATGCTTACCAATCATTCAGATGCTTGTATGGATTCATTGGAAGCACACTTTTACCTAATATGAAGCAACACACTTGATTAGAGTAGAAGTAGGAAGAAATAAGCTCATTTTTTAGCATTTCCTTTTTGTCAGTTTTCAGCATACAGTCATATCAGTTTCAAATAAGGAACATAGGTGTTTTTGAGTATAGAGGTTTTCTAGGACAGAGTTAAAGATGGACAAGGCACGGGTCTACAAGTTCTTCACAGCTCGCGGGGAGCATGCCATCCCCCATGGAGCCTATTTTATCACAAGAATTCTCATCTAGAAGAGGCCTAACTATCATAGTTTTGGATTTTTTCTAAATACCAGTTCCCTCGGTGGTAAAATACACTACCTCTTTGCACTGCCAAAGCATATAAGTAAAGGGGGTTTGATATCATGAAAGGAAATTAATTACTCTGCACATGTTCAATATTGAAGGCGTTGTGTTCTTTACAATTCTACCTAAACCGACACATAGACGTAACACAGTGGTGCTACCTACAGGCGTTGCGTAATATTCTAGCAAAAAACGAATTGTGCAAAGTTATTTTACCAGTTTTGAGTCATTAAATTAAAACTTTTATTGTGAACAATTGAGAAGGTATTTTTGAAAACTGGAGGAGGTTTTTGTTCATAACATTCCAAATAACAAAAACTCTCTCATTTTTTCAAAATGTGTTTTGGTTTGAGAGATATTGGATATAGAAGTAGGCACTGCGTACTCTGCACAGTGGCGTTGCATACTAATTTCCTGTAGCGGTCACGGTTTTCATATTTGCTTTGTTGGGAGGTTACCACATGTCAAGGAGGGTTCAAATGACTTCTCAAGGATTAGTTAGATGTCAAGGGACACCTGCACCTAAGCTTTAGCTCTAGCAAAGGCCTCATGCATGAGGTGGAAACAATTTATTAATGACTTCCAACAAATTCCTGAAAAATCAGCAGTTTGTTGGATTTTTGTCTCTTTGACTGTTGCCACCTATCTCCAAGGCTTAGAATCCAATGGAGATGGGATTCAACCTCCTTAGGTTATTTGGATTCTATTTTCTATTTAAGGAAGGAGAGATCTCTTGGAGATAGGTTGGATTCATGAGCAAGAGAGATGAGAAAGTTGTAGGAGGCACTTTGCCTGTGATCATTGTAACCCTTACGGGCTTTTGTTTTTGTAAACATTTCTATTATTGAAGGTTCATGATATATGTGTTATCAAATTGTATCTCTTGTTTTCTTTCCCAATTTGTCTTTTAACTTGAATGAATTGTACACCTTGAGGATCATGGTTGCCTTTGATTAATGGATTCTTGAGCATCTGAGGATCTGATGTATTTTTCCTATTATTCACTGTTTATATTCAAGTACCTTGAATTCATTTATGCAGAGAGAATCTCTGCCTTATGGATGTTCTTATTTGTGTTATATTTTTCTTCATCTATTCAATAAACTTTTATCTGATACGCATATTGATTGCATTTAATGAGAAAGGTGTTTGCTTGACTCCATAGCCCAATGGTCCATCATTGATTTGAAATAACTTATTGTCCTTCCCCTTCCTTTTTTTCTTCTTCTTAATCCACAAAACCAATCAATCATTTTTATTTCTATGTTACCAAGCTTACTCTCATTTGCAGTCTGGGAGTCACTCTTGGAGTGATAACAGATTCGTTTGATCGTAACAACAGAAGAAACAATTTTAGGGATCCTGTCACCCCAACTCACAACAATGATAGAGTAGCTTATCAAGTCTTAGGAAGAAACAAATTAATAAATTAAAAGTTCAAGTCTCCAACACTCAAGTAGGTATTTCTAAGAGTTGTTGAATTATTGTAACTTTGAAGAATATTCTACTTATATTTGAGTCATTATTGTATAGATAAAATCCCATTTTGTGGATTGATCAAGTCGGGTCTTGTATAAGATCAAATCCCCTTTCGTGGATTGGTCAACATGTATTTGTATGGTGGTATTTGTAAATTCAACCCCTAGTAATTGTAAAGTGGTTTTAGCCACTTCTAGGAGAAGTCGGCTCCACCAAGTGAAGAATCACAACCCTAGTTCCACCTCACAACTTGTATTTATATGTGAAGATGGTGTCTCATTTGAACACACTCACCATCCAACTTTGCAGTGCGCAAGTATTGGAGAAGAAATTGTTGCAACTGGGGGTGACGTCAAGGAGGGTTTTGGTCTATCTCTTGGTATTTCTTGGTTAAGTGGCACACTACTCTTCCTAATGAAGGAGTAGAGGAGGAAATTCTATTTGGTCTTTGGTATATCTATATTGAGGAATTTTTTGTTGGGTTTTCTCCCGCATGATGGTTTCACAGTATAATCTGTGTGTCTCTATTGTTTATGTGATTGCCTCTCTTTCAATGATCTTATTTATGCATTTAATGTGCTAAATGATTGTAAAAATAAAGAAGAATCGTAACTGCTAGTTGTATAAGTAAAAATCAACATGGTATAAGAGCAGGCTTGAAAGTGACCAACTAATAGTTTATAAGAAGTGACTAGCCTCAATGCACCCTCTCCAAAATCCATTTTTCAGTATTGCAACTGCTGTAGAATTAGGGTTTATGCATAAAACCTAAGTGTGACATTTTCCCTGTTTAATGAAGACGTTGGGGGAAGCAACCACATCTAGGAGCTCACCATAGGAGGGCGCATCTATTCCCTAGATCAGAATTCCAAAATTTGAAGTTTTAGAAATTAGGGTTTCCTCATAAAACCCTAAGTTGCAGTAACAGTTGCAGTTGAAATTGCAGTACCAGTTGCAATAGCAATGCCAGTTCCTTCATGCTAGTTGCAAAACTAGTTGCAGTGCTAGCACCAACTACAGTACCAGTTGCAGTTGCAGTACTAGTTCCTTCATGTCAATTGCAACACTAGTTGCAGTGATAGCACCAACTGTAGTACTAGTTGCAGTGAAAGTTTTTGTGAAGTGTTGGGACTGATTTTTATTTTCCTAGTGTGCCTTACCCTAGCAAATATCTAGCTAACTTTAAATTACATGTTGTATCACCTTTGTATTTTTAAAGGTTTTTTATTTATTTCCACTGCTACCAGATGGTGACACACCTTGTCGATACTCTCAGAGGTATCTACTTACATATGTTTAAACTGTATCATTGTTTTAAAGGGTATTTGCAAGAGAAAGGATATTTTTTATAAACAATAATCATAGATATAGAGGGATCTCAGATCCAACACATTCAGAGGAACAATGCACCTATGGTTTGATCAATTTAACGTGCCTCTATTTGTTATGATATTATGAACATCTACATTGTATTTTGATCTATTGAAGTTATGACTATCATAGTAACCATTGGTCAAGATTAAATTCAAAATTATTAGATTGATTAAGGTTTAGATTATAGAGTTTATTCTCTAACTTAGATTCCTGACAAGTAAGCATATTATCCTAGTACAGAGGACAAGTTGAAGAGAATACATGTCATCTTGACTGAGGGAGACTCGAAAGAAAAAAAACAACACTCATTCTTGAGGACAAGATTCCAGGTTCTAGGTTTTATTGATTAAGTTGATAAGATTAAAATTTGCACATGTCAAGTTTGATAACTACCTCATTACAAGTAAAAATTATAGTTGTGATAGAAATATTTGAAAAAATTTATACTTGGTAGCATGTGAGAATTATTGAGATAAATGTTTATTGTAATCATCTACCAGATATAACTAACATATCCTCTAGGAAAAACTTCTTGTTTTGGTTCCACATTACCATGGAGGAATGATTCATCACAACACTAGAAGAGTGTTTCTCTCATTCCTTATCACTGTATTTGTTACTATTTACCCTTGTTAAAGGCAGGTCACAAGTGATAGCTATGAAGGAGCTATATTGTGACGATCATTCTCAATGTTGTTTTTTATTATTATTATAAAGAGTATTATCCTTGTCTATTCTTTTTCCCGTGTTGTTCTTGTTTTGGGCAGGTCATAGGTGATAACCCTGAGGAAGACATAGTGACAGTTGTAGAAGGCAACAAATTAGATGAGACATGGATCAGACTATCCAAGTTTTATACATGACCATAGACATCCATGTACCAAACAATATGAAGAACTAGAAGCTACTTTTGAGATACAAAGTATCTCATATGGAGATTGATTGTAAGGAGAAAAAATATCCAAAGATGACCAAACATTAGAATATAACTCACAGTAGACTTGGTCAAAGGATAATGAAGCCACCTTGACAGGAAGCAGAATTCATTTGAAGTCTGACTGAACTTTTCATATTAAGACTTGGTATTCAACACCAAGTATATCCTATAGAGACTATGAAGTTTTTGTAGACTCATCAGAAATCAAGACTCAAAGTAAGCATGATATCATAAAGGATCATATGGTAAAAAGAGACGTCTTCCAGGATTGAAAAATAGATGCCATTGTTGAATTTTTAATGAATGCTCAAGCACATGTAGTTGTTTTTCAATTTAGCATGAACTTGAACCATAAACAATGCAACAACATAATAGTTGCAGTAACCAAGATCACAAGAAGAATAACCATGCACAAGACACAATAAGTTATCCTGGGAAACCCTTCTCAATCAAGGGAAAAACCCAACAATCCTTTACTATATTTCGGCCAAGAGAAGAGCCTTCACACCATAAACCCTAGTGCACACAAGAGGGTGCTCTATGACCAAGAAAGATAGCGCAGGAGAGAATTATGCACCAAATTACAACTCTCTAAGTATGTGTTTAGTGAATGAGACATGATCCACAATGGGGATGTATCTCTCTTAT
>SNQJ01S0061577.1:0-15189 GCA_010110895.2 Picea sitchensis | reverse complement strand
TGGTCCCAGACCAAGACTCCCATGCCCCAGGCATGGTTACCCTGGATCTAGTCCAGGGGCCCTAGACATTTGTCTAGGGTCTTTATCAATTTGGTCCCAGAGAACATACCCCAGGAGTGCACTGGGGACCCTAGATCTTGTCTAGGGTCTTAGCCATCCTCCAGGAGAATGGCTCTCGCTGCTACAAGTAAATTTAACACTCCCCTTACAGAATCCCGATTGTACTGGTGCAGAAGAAGGAAGAGACTTGGCGACTCTGCATTGATTACATAGCCTTAAACAAAATCATAGTCAGGAACCAATACCCAATTCCTAGGATTGATGACCTTCTTTACCAACTCAAAGGGGAAAATTTCTTCAGCAAGATTGACCTAAAGTCTGGCTACCACTAGGTTCCCATCGAACCAAATGATGTATGGAAGAAAACCTTCAAATCCAAATAAGGTCTCTTCGAATGGATGGTCATGCCCTTTGGCTTAATAAATGCACCAACCACTTTCATGAGGTTGATGGATGATGTATTGAGACCCTTTACCCACTCTTTTGTGGTGATATATTTGGATGAAATCCTCATCTTCAATAGAACTTGGGAGGAGCACATGTAACATATTCAATAGGTTTTGAGAACTCTGCGATAGCACAAGCTATATTCCAACTTGGAAAAATGCTCTTTTGGCATGAACAGGGTCCAATACTTGGGCTACATTGTTGATGAGCATGGGGTACATGTTGATCCATCTAAGATCCAATTCATCCGTGTCTGGCTTTCCTCGACCACACTAACCGAGCTTCAGAGCTTCTTGGGACTGGCCAACTTCTACCGACGGTTCGTGTTGGGATTTTCCCATATTGCATGGGCCCTCAGCCAGGTGACCAAGGGCGGTGGCAGAGAAACGTTTGTGTGGGGGAAGGAACAACAATGAGCATTCGATGATCTGAATCATCGCTTGTGCTCATCTCCAATTCTCTCCTTTCTCGATCTGTAGCAACCATTCGAGATTAATACTAATGCATCTGACTATGTTGTAGGAACAATTCTCACTCATCAAGGTCATCTGATAGAATACCATAGTGAGACACTCTCAGATACTGTCCAGAAATACCCCACCTATGACAAGGAAATGTATTCCATTGTACAAGCCCATCTTCAATGGAAACATTACATTTTAGGAAAGGAGACGATCATCCACACTGATCACAACCCTCTGTAGTTCATCCAGACACAGGGGAAATTGTAGAGCGATTTCCATCAGAAGTGGTCCAACTACCTACAGTAGTTCCATATCAACATCAAGCATAAGACAGGGATATCAAATCGTGTCGTTGAATACCTCAATCTCCCTCCCGTGGTTGCACTAACCAATGTGCTCCATTCTTGTGGACATGAGGCATCTGAGTGGCCCCAACTTTATCAGTAAGATCCAGACTTCACCACCACCTATCAGCTCTTGGGTACAGTCGCAACTGTCACCGATTTTCACATTCAGGATGAACTATTATTCCATTTGGGCCATCTCTGAGTTCCTACAAGTGAGCGTGCAAATCTGATTTGGGAATCCCACTACATTTGGATGACATGACATTTTTGCATGGAAAAAACTGTGGTCGTTCTTCATAAACAATTTTATTGGCCAAAACTTCGACAAGACGTCAAAAAATATATCTGATCATGTACTGCTTATGCCATTTCCAAGCCAACCATCAAGAATCAACGATTATACACGCCTCTTCCTACTCTCGAGAAGTCTTGGGAATCCATCTCAATGGATTACATGTCTGACATTCTGTCCACCAAGCAAGGAAATGACTGTGTACTTTTGTTCATTGATCGATTTTCAAAGATGGCCATCCTCATAGCCTACAAGAAGAATATCACAGCGGTAGATACTGCCAAGTTCTTATTCGAACGAGTGTGGGTCCATTTTTGGATACCACAAACCATCATCTCCGACCGGGACAACAGGTTCCTCATCACATTTTGGTCGAGTCTCTGGTAACTATTGGACACCAAGCTCACTAAATCCATTTCTTTCCACCCCCAAACAAACGGCCAAATAGAGGTTGCCAATCAAATGATTGTGCACATCCTGCGCATGTACAACTCTAAGCATCCATGTACATGGGATGAGAGTCTCCCATATGTTCAACACATTTACAATGGGGCTCTCCATAGCTCCACCGACCATAACCCATTTCAGGTGGGGATGGGATTCCAACCCTTGGATCCCATTAATGTTACACTACCTCTTTCCACCACACATACATACTCTTACTATGTTCATTTTGAGACTGGCAAAGCCACCAGATTCATTGAGCAGATTTAGCACATCCACCAACAGGTCCAAGAGATTTTGCAGAAATCCAATGCTAAGTACAAGCAACGCCATGATCAACACAGGGTACCACATCCATTTTAGGTTGGAGACAAAGTCTGGTTACATTTGCATAAGGAACATCTTGTAGGGCCCCATTGGGAGCTCCGCCCACTTCGCTATGGGACTTACACTATCACCAAGGCTGTGGGTAGAAATGATTTTGAGCTCAACACTCCACCCTTCCTTGGCCTGCACCCAGTGTTCAATGTGGACCTCCTTCGGCCATATTTTCCACCATTATTGGACATAGAGATCACAGAACAATTAACACCAACATAGTTCAACCTTGATTGCATGGCACAAGCATCCACTGATTAGATAGTGGACACACAGGTCAAAGGCACTCGCTAGCAGAGGATCCAGCTTTATCGAGTTGTCAAGGTAGGGAAACTCCTACACCAAGGAAAGTGGCTCACCCGGGGCCAAATCCAACATAATTTTCCTCACCTCATGGGGGAAATCAACACAATGGAGACCGTTTCTTCCTAAGGGGTGAGGATTGATCCAAGTGGATATTGGTGGCCACCCACCTATTCCAATTGACTCATCTTGTACGTTTTTAGTTCAACACGTTCTTTTGTACTTCTTTGTAATTGTGGGTTCTACACTTCTGGGGATGTTTGAATCCCTACACATCTTCCAAGTGGATACTGGTGGCCTCTCACCTAATCCATTTGGATTATTTTGTATGTTTTCATGTCAACACATCTTGGTGTACTTCCAGGGCCGTTTTGGAGCCCTAAACAATGTTTTCTTGGCTTGCCATAGTCCAAGTGTATATGAAGTTAGAGTTTGATGGCATAATGTTTATTTATCTGAAATGCCTTTCCAATGGGCTATCATGCGCCTAAAATGGAGGTCGTATGAAAACGTTACGACCCCGAGAAGTTGAGGTACCAACTTACCCATAGGGGCCCACATGACTTTTGGCATTTCACATCCTAGGGTTAGGTTTTTGTATGTATAGGGTTTTGGCATTCATGAGTAATATAAAAAAGGCCTCTGGAGCCTCATTGTAATGATTATGCTTAGACAGATGCACATAGAAGCCACATCTCTTCTCAGAGATAGATACCACCATTAAAGCAAGTGTTTCAGTTATGCATTTTTACAGTTTCAACCTATTTCATTTATTCAATAGAATATATTGTTCACTGTATATATTTGTTTTTCTTCATATCTCTATGTTATTGTATCCAGTCTGTTAATCAGTTCGCTCCACTCCTAAATCTGTATCACCCATGCAGATGAAAAGTGCACCCACACTCGTGTCCAACACCCGCATCTCCACAAGTCT
This sequence comes from Picea sitchensis, assembly GCA_010110895.2. Lineage (NCBI taxonomy): Eukaryota > Viridiplantae > Streptophyta > Pinopsida > Pinales > Pinaceae > Picea > Picea sitchensis. The sequence continues at coordinate 11,517 of SNQJ01S0061577.1, read as the reverse complement.
TTGGGACTTAGTCGAATTTCCAAACCTTTTATGCTCGTGTGGAGGAATACCCATGTGGAGGGATAATGCACCCACATGTTCTCTTGCATCCACATTCTACATTTTGCACTCCACCATGTCTTAGACTTAGTCTATTTTCCAACACCCTTCACTGTAGACCCTAATCTAGTCACCGTGGACCTACCACCATGATACTCCATGTCACCTGACACATGGCCTCCACTTCATCACTGCCACATCACCTAATGCATGGCCTCCACTTCATCACTGCCACATCACCTAATGCATGGCCTCCATGTCATCAGGTACAATTTTTTTTCTGAATTTTCCAAAACTTCTCAAAATTACTAATTTTCCAAAAATGAAAAATTGACTACCATGGGAAATATAAACTTAGCTTCCCATGGCCGAAATTCACCTTTTGTTTGTCAATTTGGCATCCCATTTCCAATTACACACATATTTCACAGTTTTTTCCAAATTTGACAGAGACTAATTCTCTACAACAACGAATTTGTTAAATCCACACTAGTCTTTGGCCCATACAATTGTGGTGTTGAACCAAAAACTATGCTAGCAATCTGTAATGTCCCCAGATACCCACTGAAGCACTCTACCACAATTTTTTTTCTTCGATACCACTCTCTAACATACCCAACTACCTGGTTGGGCCACATTACTATGAAATTAACTATCATTCGATTCAAATGTGAAAATATAAACATCATGAGATACACACTCATGCAAATACCATTAATAATTAAACCCATGAATTCAACTAGTTTTAACATGCACAACAACAATTAACACACATAACAACATTCATATATACAAAATATAAAGTAAATGCAACATTCAATCATAACATTAAAACTATAAATGAACGACATACAAACATAAGCATATGATCCGAAAAGATCTTTTAATGACTATGGTTGAGTTATTAATTGCATGTGTTAATTAAATAAAAAATAAAATCAAGTATTTTTACACTACTTTTAAGGATAAAAATGAAAATATGGAAATGGAGAAAGGTGAGAAATGATAAAATACTCAATCTCCAAGTTGAATCACTCAATTTGCCCAAGAAATGAATATTGGATGTGCATTTTGGTGAAGCAAGGCCATTTTGGTCAATTTTAGTTAAAATTGCTTAAGTTGTTGACTTGGCGTATTCAATATGGGTAAATGGAGATGAATTTGAAAATTATGAAACATGGGTTTTGTCGAAACACGAAAATCTATAGACATCTAGTATTACTTTTTCAAAAATGCACCTACACGAATTTCGGCATGCATTCATCTAAGCCCTCTTATGCATATTTATGTCTTGTTTTTAACAACAAATTGGGAAGTTTTGAAAATTTATGCAAATTCAATATTTTTAATGAATTTTGTAAACCATGAGAATATGAAGGGTTGTATTTTGAATTTGAATAGTTAAAGTAGTTGAAAGGACAAAATCCAATGAGCACAAGCATATATATGAAGTTTTTGAATGAACAAAGTGCCTTTGGCTCTCCTTTTGATTTGGTTGTTTGTAGTGTTTGTTGTTGTGGGATCTAGAGTCCTCTACATAGGTTCTACAAACGTAATTAAGCCCAAAAGAATTGGGCATGGACTCAATAAAGTTGTAGATATTATTGGTCAAAGTTTTCCTTGTAGTTTTTTTGTGATAAGAAAGTATGTGTGTGAAATGTTTACTTAGATTAATGCATTTACAATTTTTGGCTTTGTCATGAGTGCTTCCATTGTGTGACTTTGATTTGCAATCCCTCAAACATCACATCAAGTGGTATCATAGTGAATGAATCTTGAAATTCAATACTCCTAGCTACAATAGATAATTCCAATAAAGAGTGAATCTCTAGGTAGAATTGTCTGAGGAGAGGAGTGTGTGGAACCTGGTTTTTGAAGATGCCCATTGTAGAAGAAATTTCTAACATAGGGTGAATTTCTAGGTGAATTATTTGAGAAGATAAGTGATCACACAAGTTGCAGAGGATTGAGTTGTAAATATGTGGGAAAATATAACAACAATATTTATTTGAAAGACTCGAGGAACTGATGCAAAAAAACACTAAATGAGGCAACCTACATAAGAAAAGAAAAATAATTTAGTATTGTTGAGAGTGGACATGCTAAAGAAGACATGACAGGAAGAAGAAAACTTCCTATAAGTGGTATATGAAGAGACATTAGAAGAAGTGAGGAAGATGTTTTAACAAAATTTAAAGAATTTGTATTGGAGACGTGGAAGAGAATGGATGCCAATGAATTGGATCAACATAGAAGATTGTTAAAAAGTGCAGAAAATGAAGGTAAAATTGATGAGGAAGAAGAGAAACCTTGTGTTTCTAGAAAAGAACCAAAATTAATAAACAAAATGAAGCAGACCGAAACAAAGTTGTTTGTATATTCTGAGAGTGTAAACCCAAAAGAGTTGCTTGAACGTATTGAATACACGTACTAATATTTTGAGTACAATGAGATTAAATATTTTCATAGAGTGAACATTACATGTGGAAGATTGAGGAATTATACATATGTGTGGTGGGGAAATTTGAAAATGGATAGAAGAGGAAGAGACAAAGTGAAGATTCAAACGTGATACAAGATAGTTGCAGTTATGAGAGGTAAGTCCCTAACTTTTGATTATCTTTCAAACATGATTAGAAGATTAAAATATTTTCATCAAGGAAAGAAATATGTAGAAGATTGTTTTAAAAAAATTGTAGATTGGCTAAAAGAGTAGGACATAGAAGAGAGAGTGAGGATAATTCAATGAAGTTTTTGGATAGTCTTAAATTGTCCATCAAGAAGAAGGTGTAGACCATAGAGAAGTTGTTGGTAAAGAGAAAACAAAAGAACATGTAGAGAGAGAGAGGAGAAGGAAAAATAAATTCTCCCAAATATGGTTATAGAGAGTGTTGATTATGAAAGTGGATTACATTTTAAGGAGGAAACCAATAAAAAAAGTGTGTGAAGTGCGTATTTCTAATAGCATGCCAAAAGAGAGTGCAAAGGGAGGGTTTGCAATAGAATATTGCAATGAAAGGAATGAGTTAGATAATTGTGTGCAACAAACTCAAAAGGGAACGATGAGTAATAGTCTACTGAAGAGAGTGAATGTGGAGACCAAATATATGATTGTAACAATGAGTGATGTAACTACAAAAATAAGTGTTTCATATATGAGTCTTATTACATTAACAAAGTTGTAAGGGAGTGATGTTGCAACAAAATATGTTTTTGCAAAATAGAGTGATTTTGTAGCAATGGAGTTGCAAAGAGATGATGTTGTAACAAATGTAACAATCGAAGAGATGTGAATGGGAAATGTTGACTCCCATAATTGTATGAGTGTTGATGTATTTGCATGGGAAAAAATAAACAATTTGGTTGAAATGTAGAAGCAAACTAGATAAAAAAATGCATAATCGCAACAAGAGAGTAAAGATGGAATGAAGTAGCAACAAGATGAAGATGATTGCAGCAAGACCTCAAAATTTTCCAACAAAGGGAGTATGATGGAAGAACATCCCTAGCTAAGCAAGATCTCCTACATGCATTTGAATTAATATTTATGTGTGGAAGACTTAGAAGTACTTTTAGTCCAAAGTTTGAGACTTGGGAATGCCTACTTTGCCCTAGCTCCTAGGAATGTATTTTTAAAGTTCCAAATATGATTTCCCTGAATTGTGGAAACAAGGGCAACTTTGTTTTCAAAAACAATTGAATGTAAGAGTGGAGTCATGGTTGAAGATAAAAAAAGTTTTATAAAAAATTGAATGTAAAATGCAGAGCATCTTATAGATCTTTATTTGGCTCCTTAACTTGGCCATGAAATGCATTTTAATGATGATGGCATGCATTTCTTGGAAATGTTAAAAATGATGTTTGAGGGCAATTTTGCAGGCAAACTACATGCATTGATGTTAAATTGAGGAAATAATTAAGACATGGGTTTTGTGCCCAACATGGAAAATTACCAAATAATATATATGTTTCCTTATATCATTTATGATGAAGAATTGGTGTTTGTTATTGTAATCACTCATATAATTTTTGAAAAAAATCATAAAAAGAGAGTAGATTTTAAATATTTTTATACAACATCAACTTTTAGGGCTCAAATTAAAAATCTAAAAATGTAGAAAGGCAAGGAATGATAAAATACACAATCACTAAGTTGGATCACTCAATTTTATCAAGAGAAGAACCTTGGGTGTGTATTTTACTGAATCAAGGCCATTTCGGTCAGTTTTAGTGAAAATTGCATAAGTAGTTGACTTGGCAGAATTGATACAGGAAAATGGAGGTGACTTTGAAAATTATGAGGCATGTATTTTGTTGGAAAAGAAAAATTCCACTAACATCAAGTCTCACTTTTTCAAAAGGAAATATGCACGAATTTTGGCAAGCATTTTTCTAAACCCTCTCACACATATTTGTACCCTATTTTTATAACATGTTTGTAAATTTTGAGAAATTAATGCAAATTCGACATTTAGTGAAATTTGTAAAACCTAGGAATATGAATGGTTGTATTTTGAATTCCAATAGTTAAGGTAGTTGAAATGCCAAAATTCAATGAGAACAAGCATAAATATGAAGTTTATGAATGAAGGAAGGGCCTTTGTCTCTCCATTTGATTTTGGTTTTTGTACTATTTATTGTTGCAAGATCCAAAGACATGTACATAGGATTTGCAAATGTAATAAGGATCAAGAGAATTTTCCATTGACTTAATAAAGTTGCAAATATTGTTGGTGAAGGTCTTTGTTGTAATTTTTTGTGATAACATACTAAGTGTGTGAATTGTCTATGCAAATTCATGCATTTACAATTTTGTGATTTGTTGTGTGACTTTGATTCACAAACCCTCAAGCACTACATCAATAGGTGGCTTTGGTTTTAGTGAAATATTTATGCTATGGTGGCAAAGCAACGTAAGATGGTGTTTCAAATAAGAGAGTATTAGGATGAGATCTTATGTGATTACACTAAGAGAAGTAAGGTTCATTCTCAATATGGATGAGATGTGTAACATTTGTAAATCAAAATGGAAAAAAACTGAAATCTATAATGTAAAAAGAATAAAAAATATCAATCATTAATTACACGATATAGCCAACATATTGTTAATAGTGGCTTGCTTAATTGGTAAAAGTGAGGTGCTAATGTAGTCTCTACCATGATTCAAGTCTCACCAACAACATGATGTGATAAGACTTTGTGACAAAATAATTGAAATAATATGAAATTGTTTTAGAGTTAATATGGATCAATGTTGGTGTTATAGTCATTCATGTTTGTCTCTTGTTGTCACACGAAGTCCATGATTACATCAAGAGAAGTGAGGTGCATTATACACCCTAGTATGAATGAGACAAGTAACATTCGTGCATGATGTTTATAAATCAAATAGGGAACAACTCTATAATGTAAATTTTAAAACAAAATCACCAAACATGTATATATAGTTCTTTTCCAAGGTAAACCTCGTGGGATCCCTGAATCTTCCCCAAAATATTTAGATGGAGGGTGGTTCAATTTCTAGTGACAATAGCGAGTGGTAACCCCAAAGGAGTCAACTAGATTTGAATATGTGACCTATGGCCTCCTTGTCATCTACATGCCTCAAGAAAATGATTCAATTTTGGGGCTACCAAAGACATACACACACATATATGAGCTTCATGCAAGTGGTCTTCGGGTCGATCCCTTGGCCTCAATACCTCTATTGCATGTTTCTCTCAATGTCCCTACTAGGTCAAGCATCGTAATCAACATCAATGGGTTTACATTAGGCACAATATACAAAATGAGAGGAAGTTCCCAAGGGTTTCCTTGCGAAGTTTTCATATATATAAGCCATCATAGATCCATCTGAACTCTCAATATTTAAGCACAATATTTAAGCATTGAGATATTTTGATCTCGATTTCTTTTTTATCCCTCTTGGTGCTTAATAAATATGGGGTTAAGATGGATCTATGTTGCTAATATGACAATAGTGTAAATCATGGTGGAAGGAAGGAGATTGATACATTCTCAAAGAAAGGGGAAGAAGCTCCAATTGTTATCCATGAGAAAAGAAGAGTCAAGTGTTATTGTTGTCATACTTGAATTTTTTTTGAGTATGGTGAAAAAGACACAAGGATTTTTTGCCTTGTTGCAAAAGGAGGTGGAAAATTGCACATATTTACAGTTCCATGTTGATCCAGACCCCCCTTCTCTCCCTCAGGGATGCACGACCTCCCGATCAAGGATCTTCGATTATCTGAGTCAAATCGGCTCTCTAAAACCTTAATGGTCTCACTTGTGACTAAACACATGCCCTTTCAGTATTTTGGTGCAGGTTCTATGACACCCACAATCTCTTCCTTCGCGTTGCTGAACTATCGAGTTTCAGGCGCTAGCTCCTCTTCCATTAGCCTTTTCCCGTATGTGACCTCGGTCTATGTACTCACGTAATCACACGATTGCAGGGTGATCTAGAGTGGTTTGGAGCCACACCGCTTTTCTCCTTGCAATTCACTATCATCTGCCACATATCCCTTTGGAAATACCGTGGTTTCAATTGCGGCCTGCTCTAAGAATTTTAAAACCCGATCACTTTCTGTCCCCGCAATTAAGCATGACTGTCGATATTGTGATATCGAGAGTTTCCTCTAGATCAATGGATGAGATCTATCTTCTCTCTGCCTTGGTCAACTATCATTCAATGACCCTTTTCCTCCTTTCGCATGCACTCCCAGATCTCCACAATCTATCGACGTGTGCTCTCTTTCCAAATCAATGGTTATGATTGATTTCTCCTTTCAGGCTTTGGGAGTTTCAATTCTCAACTCTCACCTCCTCCACAGTACTTCCACCTAAAGTTGACGATCTATCGATGCGTGTTCGTCACAGATTGACTGTTGTGGTTCACTTTGATATTCGGGCTTCGAGAGTTTCAACTCTCAGCCTTCGCTTTCTCCCGTAGTGTTTTCACCTGAAGACGACGACATGTTGACACGTGTCCTTCACATATCAACGATTGTGGTTCACTTCGCTCTTCAGGCATCGGGAATTTCAACTCTCATTCTTCACTTTTTCTCGTAGTGTCTTCACCCGAAGATGATGATCTGTCGACGCGTGTCCCTCACAGATCGACAGTTGTGGTTCACTTCTCTCTTCGGACTTCGAGAGTTTCAACTCTCTGTCTTCGCTTTCTCCCGGAGTGATTTCACCCGAAGACGATGATCTATCAATGCATGTCCCTCTCAAATCTATGAGCATGGTTCTCTTCAGCTCTTCAGGCTTCAGGAGTTTCAACTCTCAACCTTTTCCCTCTCCTTGTCTACAAATTTCCGAAGTTGTATATATTACGCCACCCGTCCCTCTGGATGATGGACGGTCCCTAACCTCTTCGGGACTTTGGTGAATCCTCCCTCGTGTGTGTACGCAAAGACTTAAATCTCATTCACTTTTCCCAGATCCGACGATCTAGAACGATCCCGCTCCCTCTTGAACGGATCTTAGTCGATGACTCATGAAGTCTTCAAAACCTCATTTCCCTTGAAGATTTCTCTCATTATCTCTTGTGAGATTTCTCCTTTGAACCCTTTGACTCCTTAGAGGGTTACCTCAACACTTTGTTTAATTTTGGATCTGTGCACTCCTTGCAACAAATTCTTACACAAGACTTATCTTCTTGCGGATGACCGTGCATGCCTTGCAGCAGTCCCTTTGCACTCCTTGCAAATGGAAATTTTACGCTACCTCTTCTGAGCTTATGAGTCAAAACATAATCTGTCACTCCTTGCAGCATATTCTCACACAATACTTAAGTTCTTGCGGATGATTGTGCACACCTTGTAGCAGTCACTTTTCACTCCTTGCAAAGCGGAAGTTTCGCACTATCTCTTCTGAGCTTCTGAGTCGAAACAAACTCTTTCAATGCACTCCTTGTGGACTATATGCACACGTTGCATGAACTCAACGAGGAGAAAAATGAAAACTTATCTAAACACTTCACAGTTTCATATACTCAACAACATAACTCATTCATGAAAACAAAATAACAAGAAATTGTAAATAGTAGCAACACCATGCATTGGATCAATTTTCCTTTGTTATATTCATTTAAAAGTAAATGGCTACAACTATGATAAAACAACAACTAAAAACTCAACAACAGCTGAATCACAAAAATCTCCTACTAACTTGCAACAACCTCATTTGAGCATACAAAACCTCTATTTATCCTAGAGGGTTCCTAGGGTTCCCTCCGACTCAATACATCATCAAGAGGAGGGGACATTGTCATCAACATCAGGAACATTGTCGGTCATATCTATAGGTCATCGAAATTTTTTCTCATCATCAAAATCAATAGAAAATGAACATCATCATCATCTACAATAAGGAGCTAGAGTAACATCATCATCAACAACAACAACATGAAGCTAGAACATCAACATCATCATCATATACAACACGGAGCTAGAGTAACATCATCATCATCATCAACAACATGAAGCTAGAACATCAACATCATCAACATCATCAACATCATGAAGTTGGAACATCAACATCATCAACAAGAAGTTGAAACAACAACATCACCAACAACATGAAGCTGGAACTTCAACATCAATATGTGGAAACATAATGAGGCAAGTGCATCAACAACATATGTGGTACTCTGATAGACCATCCTTACCGGACCTTCAGGATCTACCCATGAATCATAATATTCCCTAGGATATAAAATCCTAACAAGCTGGCATATGGTACTCTGACAGACCATCCTTATCGGGCCTTCGAGATATTCCCAAGAATCATAATATTCCCTAGGATATAAAATCCTAATTGAGCTACCACTACTTACCACAACTGGCATATACATGCATAGGTACTCTGACAGACCATCGTTACCGGACCTTCAGGATCTGCCCATGGATGATAAGTCCCCTAGGATATAAAATCCTAACAGAGCTACCCGTTGTTGGTTAGGATACCATAGTATCATCAACATCACTCCCCCTTCTGAGGGAGGTCCTTTTGGACTACACCAAGCTTGTATTGGAAGTACTCAAACTTCACATGAGACAAAGGCTTAGTCAACACATTTGCAACCTGCTCATCTATGCCAACATATTGGAGATTTACATCTCCCTTGTGCACCATGTCACACATGTAGTGATACCATATTTCTATGTGCTTTGTCTTATCATGGAACACTGGGCTCTCTGTCATCTTTATGCAACTTTGGTTATCACATAGAATCATGGTTGCTTCCATATCTAGATCAAACAGACCGATCAACAACTTATAAATCCATATGGCTTCACAATTGGAGGAACATGCTGCAATGTACTCCACTCCTTCCATGCTAAGAGAAATATTTGATTGATTCCTATTTTTCCACGAAGTCATGGCTGACCCCAAACTGAAACAACATCCTGAAGTTTTTTTTTTCTGTTTGAAGCATTTCCAACCCAATCTGAATCAGTATAGCCATACAATATGAAGTCATGTTCTCTAGTATAACATATACCATAATCCAACATACCCTTAAGGTATCTCATCACATGATTTGAAGCTACAAGGTGAACATGTCTGCGCTTTACCAGATATTTACTCAAGTTGTTCACAACAAAGCATATATCTGGCCTAGTATTCGTCAGATACATCAATGAACCAATAATCTATCTGTATAAAGTAGCATCAACTAAATCTGACAAAGTATAAACCAGGAGCTTCAAATTCGTCTCCATGGGCGTGGCCATGGATTTACATTCCAACATGTCAAATTCTTTAGTATTTCATCTGCATACTTCTCTTGGTTAAGGAAGATATTCATTGGGCTCTGCCAAACTTCAAGACCTAAGAAATAATGCATTAGTCCTAGGTCTTTCATCTCAAATTCTGCAACGAGCTTCCTTTTGCAATCTATGATGAGCTTTTATTCTCCTGTCAATAATAAGTCATCCACATATAGTAGCAATACCACTGGCTCATCATTCATAACCTTGAAGTAAAAATTAGAATCAACTTTACTCTTGGTAAATCCCAAGCTTGTCAGAAAACTAGCAATCCTACCATAGAAATCTATTGGAGCTTGCTTCAACTTGCAAACATGAGTCTTCTTGTCATGTACTTTGAAACCAATTTTTCACATCACATTGTACCAACCTGGTACACTTTATTAACTGCAACTTAATCTGCAAAATCATGTGTTAGCTTTATGTGCTTTCTTCAAAGAACTATTTTTCTCATTGCCTAAGAATATGCCCTCTACTTTTTATGGAATTGTTCCTTCTGGAACCGGGACTCTGCACCTGCAGCTACTATTTCTGACACTAAGAATGACTTCTCTACTCTCATTGTAGTTGCTAAAATCTGAGAGTAGCTCCTCTATTCTATTATGTCAAAAGAATCATCTAAAACTGAGAGTGGTTGATACTGAAGGTAGCTTTTCTTCTTTCATGGAGGTAACTCAATATTCAAATACAAGGACTTCTCCCTATGAACCTCATACTGTATCAGAATCATTGTTTTTCTGACCATCTTCATGAGCATTGGAACTATTTCTTCGATTATTGGAGTAAATGTCTCATCATAGTCTTCTCCCTCTTGTTGGGAGAATCCTCTGGACACAAATCAGTCTTTGTACATCTCTATACTGTTATGTACAACATGTTTGATCTGTTATATCAATCTTGGAGGTCACCACTAACTTCCCTTCTGGTCTTAGGGAAAAATCCATATCCCATTCCTTTTGACTGGATTCCTCTTCTATCATTGAAACAAGGGAATCTTCTCAGGAGATTTCATGTCTCTTAGAGGTATTTGAAGCTACGATCTAGTCTTCTCAACTCATGGTTGTTGATGATTGTAGCTTCACGAGACATTCTCCAGATCTTACTCCTCTGGACTGAGTTTAGATGATTTGTGAGAACACCTATGTGGTAGCTAAGTAAAACTCCTATGGATTGAGTTGAGATGATTTGTGTTGGTCTCCTGTTGCACTCCTTTGGAATGAGTTGAGATGACTTGAGATGGTCTCATGTCATGCTCCTATAGACTTATTTTAGTTTACTTGAGATGACTCTCAAGATCGTACTCCTATGGATTTAGTTGACTTGATCTGTTGAGAGTGAAGTCCCTTGTGGTTGATCACATGTGGACTTGTCCCTAGTGGCAGAGCACTAGAGGATGTGTGTGATACCCCTTGCTATAGTTTCAAAGAGTAAGACTAATGTGTAACCCTAATTTGTATTGTGAAGGGTACAAGTCGACTCTACTATGTAAAGAAAATTAATATTGTGTAAAATATTAATTATATTATTGAGTTGTACAAGTCAACCCTATTGTGTCAATAGACACATATATTTGTTGAGTTAAGTCATGTATGCATAAGAGAGATACATCCCCATTGTGGATCATGTCTCATTCACTAAACACATACTTAGAGAGTTGTAATTTGGTGCATAATTCTCTCCTGCGCTATCTTTCTTGGTC
>SNQJ01S0061576.1:131750-159879 GCA_010110895.2 Picea sitchensis | reverse complement strand
TAAGTTATCTCTTGGCATTGTATTGGCTATCTATAATGAGGAAGTTTTGCTGGGTTTTCTTCCCCTAGAGGGTTTCCCAAGATAAATGCTGTGTCTCTTGTGATTGTGTATTTCTCAGTGATCTTGTATTATGCTATTGTTATCTATTGAAATGCAAAGAACTGTAATAATGGCTTAAACATTAACACCACTATCTCCCAAAGACTGTGTCGATTGGATGTGATGAGCTTTGTTGATCAAGAGTGAAAGAGGCATCTAAGAGGGGTTGCTGGGTTGCCATGAGTGGACATGTTGATCATCATCATCGTTGGGATCACTGTCTTCATTGTGGGCCATGAGACATGATCTCCTCTAGTTACCCCCATGCACGGGGGAGTTAACAAGAATCTTTGAGATCCCCTTGACAACCATCACGAGACTATATGAGTCAGTTATAGGTTGTCTTTGCTCACTACCTCTCAAACTTTATTCAGAGCACCATTAGGGTGAAGTGGGGATGCCCCCTCTCATCGACCCTTGTTGGGATTTACATTGATGAGTTAGAGTCCTTCCTTTGTGAGCACATTCAGGGTGGGGATGGTTGCTTCCTTCATCACGTGATAATAGCCTTGCTTCTCTTTGTAGATGATATGATACTCAGGGCATCCTTTTTCGAGGGGTTATAGAGATAGTTGGATGGCCTTTCCAACTTTTGTGAATTTCGGTAGTTGACGGTCAACTTCGGTAAAACGAAGGTGCTGATCTTCAATTCATCAGTTAGAGCTCTCGCATCCTATCATTTCTTCTTTCAAGGAGAAGAGATTTAGATTACCAGAGCATACACATACTTGGGGATTTAGTGCGCGAGACTATGCTTCAGTCTATGATAGGCTTTCTATATTAGGCTCAATAAGGGCTATGGATAGCTCCTCTTGAGCGTTAGTGCTTTCATACTAATTTTTAGGACATCTCTTCCAATATGCACCTTATGGACTCTTTCATTCGACCTATAGTTCTTTATGGATCAGAGGTCTGGGGACAGAGTGTACTTTAGTCTAGATGGGCCAAGATTGCGAGAGTCCATACCCTTCTCCTCAGATGCATCATCCAATGCAGATAGATGGTTACACACCACATTGTTTAGGTGGAATTGGGGGCCCAACCTTTTAGACTAGAGATTATTTTTTGGTTGTTTTTTCCTTTACAGGGTCTATACTTTCAAGGATTCAACCTTAGGTAGGGATTGGTACCCTTACCTCACTCTTTGTTCATCGGAGGTTGGCGCTTTGACCAATCCCACAAGACATGTACACCCTTGGTTCTTCGAGGCTTCTCGAATGTTCCAGTCCATGGCCATCTCTTCAGGTCGTCTTGCCCCTTCAATTTCCGTGGACTCACCTGGACACCTCCTACCATCCAAACAGGCCTTGAACAGGGCGATCGAAGAGGACATCTATTGACGGCACATCTAGGTCACATGGGTCTCACCATCAATAGAGCTTCCTTCGAAGATGGCTTTCTATTATGAGCACTTTCTAGAGATATGGGATGGCTTGATTTATGTCAGCAATATACACGTGGGCACTGACAATGCACCCTCATGAACCCTCTTGGATAGTTCCGTGTATGTTCGCACATTCTCGAGATTGAGACTGACCATCATTTCCTGTGGCCAAATAGAGTATGCCAACTATGCCACTTACATGTACTTGAGACCGAGGAGCATTTTATTTTTGGATGTTTGGTCTAGTATGAGATTAGAGGGAGATTTCATTGTCTTTTTGGGACTTGGTATATCCCTATCCCCTTTCTTTCGATACATCGACTAATGATGCCTCACTCTCTCCAAAGAAATTGAACCTAATAAAAGAGCATTATTCTAATCATTTACTAATCTATGAATTTGATTTAACATTTCTTCACATTTGAGAGCTAAGTTGCATGAAATGTGGAAATAGGTACAGGGTTCAAAAATGGCAATGCGATGGAAACATGACTCCCCCAAATGGGTACATTGGGGGAAATGTGGTATATAAAAAATACAATAACACACACATACTTTAAATAACACATTATTGTGGAAGAAAATAAGAATGATACACATAGATGGCATATTCAAAGGAAACCCATAGATGGTTATATTATGCCTATAATGTAGGAAATGCCCCCTCGACCACGAACCAATACTCGAAACGCGTCGAAACGGGTACTAAATGATTGGGAACGCCATCGGCTGTACCGTATGGCGTTTCCTACATTATAACATTATTAATCGATGGACATCGAGGTACATAGAGGGCTTGGAACTCTTGATTAAATGTATGTTCCATACTCTCATACATGATAGAATCCAGTGGAAACATTATAATCCTACCAATCTTGAAATCCTAAAAACCATTAAGTCTGCAGAATTTTGAACCTACAGAACCGATTGTCGTTTCTGTCAAAACGGCTAGGAAATGTCATCGATCGTACCGTACAGCGTTTCCAAATCAGGAAACGCCATACGGTAAGATCGATGACATTTCCTAGCCGTTTTGGCAGAAACGACAATCGGTTCTGTAGGTTCAAAATTCTGCAGACTTAATGGTTTTTAGGATTTCAAGATTGGTAGGATTATAATGTTTCCACTGGATTCTATCATGTATGAGAGTATGGAACATACATTTAATCAAGAGTTCCAAGCCCTCTATGTACCTCGATGTCCATCGATTAACATTTTTGGGGTTGACTGGTTCGGTTTTGATAACACTTCTCTCTGCAATACAAGGATGTACGAGTGTCATACTAGGGTTTATCCAACCCCCATGTTGAAACGCCCTCGAGGAATGATTCTCCTAGGGTTTAATGCCTCTCCTCTAGGATGGTGCACTCTCTAACAAGATGTTAGTCCAATGCTCCTATGTCATTTCTGTGTATCACTCTTTTTCTCTTGCAAGATAATGTGTTATTTTAAAAGAAACTATATATATATAATGTGTTATTTTAAAAGAAACTATATATATATATTATCTTGCAAGAGAAAAAGAGTGAAAAAGAGTGATATATATTTCTGTGTATCACTCTTTTTCTCTTGCAAGATAATATATATATATACGGTGTTTCGCTTGACGTTTCCATTTTTGGAGGGTCACGTTTTGCTGACGTCCCCGTTTCAGAAACTTCCAGATGTTTCCCCAATTCGTGCAACTTAATATTATGCAAAATTCAATAGTATCCATTATAGATGATGCTATAAATCCAAAATCCGCCTTTATATATGAGGCTATATGTGCCTAGGCCCTAAATATAACATGATTTAAAGCAATAAATACTAAATAGCCATTTAGTGATCATCTTCATTGTCGTCAACAAAAATAGCACAAGATGTATGTTACTCACTAGATTGTGGATTGGAAGAAGAGGTTCCAATTCCATCTTCATCACCATCAACATCAAGAGCAACAAGAGAGAGTTCCTTGCTTTGTGGGCAATCCATGGCTCCTTGGCAACAACCAAGCGATTGAGAGTTTTGCTGTAAGTATCAAGATTGTTTCTTTGCTTTTTCAACCTTTGAGCATCATTAGCCTCTTTCTCACATTGGGCCCTCACTATTGGGTTTGATGTATGTGCACAAACCTCAACATTGGATCCCACTTTATGGAAAATTTGGGCCTTCACTCGTGTAAGAGCCCGTGAAAAGTTTGTCTAATTCACATCAACCTCCAGTAGGCATTTGTTTGAGCCTGATAACATGCTTCTAAAGAGGATACTATTCATCATTTTTGCTTGGTTTAGGACGTCTAGGGACATGAGAAACACCACTTTGAGAAGCCATGAATGCTGCGAAAATAGTGAAGAAAGCTGTCGACCAAAGAAATCGCTGCCCATAACCTTATTCTTGCTGCCCACAACCGTCCTTTTGCTGGAAATGCATCACAACTTGCTTCCAATACTCCAGAACACAAGTAAAATGCCTGTTGCTGCTATAGGAAATCCTTGCTACGAAGAAAGTGTGAGGACTGAGTGAATGGAAGAGGTTTCTTATAGGAAAAGAGAGAGGCTATTAGGGTTTGTAGAAAGTTATCTTACTTTTCTTTTAAATGAATGTAGAAATTAATTAAGTTGTTTTAGAAATGAATTAGAGGTAAATTAGTCTTTACTTAACATAGTTTAGGGTTTTTGAGTCTTCTTACGATTCCCACGGTCTTTGGGTGGGCTTTGTTATCGCACAATCTGTACTTGCCTAAAGCCTGAAGCAAGTAGATACAAGATTGGCGTAACAGGGGGTGACTTATCACTGTCACCTTAATAGGAAACCCCTTTCTATTTAGGAGTATATCAATGTACCCCAGGCGAGACGTCCCCGGTGACTTGAGGGTTTGAGAAGGCTAAGGCAAGAAAGTGCTCCCCCTCCGCCCCCTCACCCTCACAAGTCACTCAATTTCAAAGGTTCTTGTGTCTTATAGAGATGAAGCAAAAGATAAATGAGGTGTACCTGCCCAAACCAAGACAACAATAGAAAAAGCATACAAATTCAAGGTACCATATGATGTTAGTGTTTCATAAAACCATGAACCTTTAAGAAATAAGTAAGCTGATGTAATACTGCAGAAAAAGTGATTATCTATAACAGCAATGAATGTTTTGTAACAACCACAGTGATTGTGCCTCAAAATTGCTTAGAAAAAACAAGAGAATATAGGTCTAATTTGACAGAATGATAACAACTTGTCAAAAGCAAAGTTGACAATGTCTAATCAGCTTTTAATGTCACTTTTTAAGATGAATTTGCTGCTGTAAGATGGCTGTAACAATCTTTTGCAACAACAACAAGTTTGTTAGGGAGTTAGTCTAGTTTAAGGTTAGTAAGAATTAGTAAAAGTTTCAAGGAAAGTTGTTTGAGAGTTGTTTGAGCAAATCAATCACCAAGGTGAGTAAACTAGTGCCTTTTAGGGTATATGGAGTCAACAATAGCAGCAACAAATCTTAGAGCAAAATAACAATGATAGTGCTTGTCCAAAGGAGATGGAATGGATGAAGGAGGTATTGGTAACCCAAGACTTCAAACACCCACGTCCTTAAGAGATCAGCTAGAAAGTAAGAAGACTTATGCCCTAGTTGTTTTTCTTTCCTTAGACAAATTTGGGGGTAATATATGCAATATGCAATTAGAGTAGGGCTGCTAGAGTGCTAGTAAGTAAGGCTCTAGTAGCTACTTCTAAACAAGATGCACTTTGAGAATTTCAACAAGTGGAAGATTATAGAGAAAAAGATAATAACTTATGTTTCTCTCCTAGGGTTTTGAGCAAGCAATTTCATAATCTTTAACATGAACCAAGTAAAATTTACCACAAGCATTTAATATAAACAAATTGCAGATTTTCTACTTCACCAAGAATAATCAAGCCAAACCCTAGTTGAAGATTCTCCACAATGAAAAATAGCCAAAATACACCAAGATTTGCCTCTCCAAGAAGTTGCGCACCACTTAGTTTCAGCCAATAACCCTTAAAGAGGGCTGAATTTCAGACCACACACTTGTGTGATGAGAGATGATGAATAAAAATGAGAGTTCTTTCTCTTATTTATACAATATCAATGACCTTTAATTACAATTAGGTCATAAAAAGGCCGACATGGCCAAATTACATTAAAATCCAATTTTTACATAAATGACAATAATTAAACCCTAATTTCATCTTCAAGGGTGACACCATGCCCCTCTAGGATGACGTTAGGCCTCTAGGGTGGAACGCTAGGACCTAAATGAAGAACATTTGGCCTCCAAAGGCCCAGAATGCTGCCACATGTGCCAACTAGCACACAACTGCCCTCATAAGTGCAAACCCTAACTCTGGGTGACGTCAGGGTCATAATGATGACATCATGTGCTCTCAAGGGTCAACGTTCAAGTGGAAAGGCAAGACCCCCTTGGGTCTAGGTTTGTCGGAGTGTCCCTGGTGCAACGCCCTTCTTTCTTCCTGGTGCAAGCCTTTGGTGTCTCTCTCCCCCTGGTGGGGTCCCAACATCCATCTGTGGGATTTCAGCTCCATGGAGGTCCGCGCTAATCATTCCCCCATATGTACCTGTCCACCGGGCAAAGTCTTGCAGCAACAACAAGTACGCCCTCCAAGGGTTCATAAGTCACAGGGATCATAGCAATGTTAATCACATCTAATAATCAAATTACCCAAACATGTGCATCAAACCCTCCTTTACCTAGACAAATGCTCAAAGACGTTATGCAGTTTAACAAGTTAGGTTTGGAGAAGGTCTCAGGATGTCCTATTGGGATAATCCTCCTTAAGTTTGGGGTGTTTCCCAGGTGAGAATCAATCTAGTTCATGTAAGTATGTGTGAAGTGGCGTGGGGGAAATGTTTGGGGAGAGGGTGCAGTGATAACAGGGAAATGTAGGTCTTGCCTGTGGGTGCCTCTGTAGAGGGCGAGCTGCACCTTATCATGGATGCCACTGTTTCCTAGTCCAGTCAAGGCCTTCTATTCTTAGTCTTATTGCTTTTTCTTTTGTGCTTCAAGGGAAGAGCTGAGGGACACTGTCCTGGCTTGGTGACTGGAGGTGACAGTGTTACCCACAAGCATTTCACAGAGATGAGAAGGCCGACGCGTGATGAGGACCCCTTTCTCTTGGCTATGCCACCAAGAACCACTACCCTGGTTTGGTGTCCAGATAAATGGTAGTGTCATACCGCTACATGCCCATGGTCCTAATAGGCCGACTCATGATGAGACCTCCCATCCACCAGCTAATACTGTGAGTTTTGATTTTATCTTATGGGTTCCCTTTTCTTACCGAGANTGGTTTGGTGTCCAGATAAATGGTAGTGTCATACCGCTACATGCCCATGGTCCTAATAGGCCGACTCATGATGAGACCTCCCATCCACCAGCTAATACTGTGAGTTTTGATTTTATCTTATGGGTTCCCTTTTCTTACCGAGAAGCTTTTTATTGCTTTCTTTGGAATCCCTGGGCGAAGCATCTCAAGGGTTTCATTTTGGCTTTTAAATCTTGCCAGCTACTTTTACCTCTGGGCATTTAGCCCCTTCTTCCCACAAGGCAAGGTACAACCCTTGCTAGTGTGGCAAACCCAATGCCCGAACCAAGGTGGGGGAAGATGAGAGGAATAATGATGGAAAGTGGTAAGTATGGAGGGAATGGACGATGACCTTTCATAGACCCACTTAGTGGCAACTCATCCTAAAGGGGAATCATCTTACTAGGGCATTTTGTCACCCTCCTAGGTATGAACAAGTTAAAGAGCATAATTTCCAAGCAAACGTTATGAAATGAAGGAGAATTCGGTGCAACATGTTTAGGTCTTCAATAATCAGAGTGAAACATACCATGATACCCAGACTCATTACCTCATGGAGCAAAACTTACTGCTACTTCAGGACTAGGCTGGTGGGATGGATACTGCTGCTACTGATAGATGGGTTGCACTAAAGAAAAGATGGGCCCTTCGAGGCCATGCTCAAGTCATCTGACTCTCGACACTCCATGTCTTGGATCTGTGGGCCTTGAGACATGATCTCCTTAGTTATCCCTAGAATGGGGGATACCAGGCTTGAAAAAGTCTGGTTAGGTGTCAAAATTTACGGGTCTCAACCCAACCACATTTCATACTTGTACTCACGTTTTGGGTTTTGGTATTGGGGGAGAGGTAAGTTGTTTCATGCAATTTAGTCTGAGAGTTCACATTTCCTTGATTTGTGTACAAGTTTGAAAGTGTTGGAAGGTTGCGTTCTTGATATCTTTAAAGTTTTTAATGTGTTTCCCATTTGAAAGAGAGATATTTGAATTTTGGTTCTCTTAGTGTTTGCTTGCTTGTGGAAATATGAATTTTAGTTCTTAATTCTCCTAGCTTTTGCTTCCTCGTGAGAATACTCAATGTTATTACCCCCTTTAAGCTATAAATGAATTTGGATTTTTGTTGTTGTTACCACACAATCTAGCACCAAGTGCAAAGCGCTTTCAAGGCACAAGAATAGTGGAACATCAGAAGATGTCACCACTGTCACCTAGGCAACAACTTCCCTCTTTTTAGTGAAGGAGTGAAATCCAACACAATGGAGGCTTCCTTAGTACTAGGCAAGACACAATCAAGTATAGGGCCTCCCGGTTAGCTATCTAATCAACCACCAATGAAGTAAGATAGACAAAGCAAGGATAAGGTGGTGAGACAAAGGAATTTCAGGTTTGAAAAGATGAGGATCTAGGTTAATCTAAGAGGTTTTCCAAGCCAAGTCAAGGCTCAAGAGGATCTCCAAACACTACAAGTGAAGAAAAAGCCTAGGGCTGTTGTAAAATTTCAAAAAATGAATCAAATTACAACAGTAAAATAAGTTATTACAGCAGCAAATAAAATAGCCCTTTGACAAACAATATTTCAATGAAATATGAGGGCTAACAATGATCTAAATTAGGGTTTCGTTAACCAACAAAATCAGAAAATTAAGGGGCATACAACAATGCTAAAACCCTAGACGTTTTACCCTAAAATGCTGTAATAACACTTCAGAAGTACAAATTAAGGTTTTAATAATGTTTATTAGGTCAACAATATGCATATAAGTCAAAACGTCTAGGTTATTTATGGTTGAAAATGAAAATTCGTTGTAATAAAACCCTAAATTAACCCTAACACAACAAAAAGAGGGTAATTTTTAGAATTAAATGATTATTATTGGGGGAGTGATTAGTGCCTACTAATTTTTTGGGCATATGGGGTCAATTAAGGATCCCTTTGGAGAGAAATGAGTGGACTTTTAGGGTGATACCTAGAGGTTGTTCACTACTAACCCTAGGGGATCCTCCTAAAATTTTAAGGGACAATTCAAGGGAATGTTCTTCACTAGAAACCTTCCAAGTGTTTTGATAAGAAGGGTTTGTTCAAGAATAATCCAATAGAATGTTGATTTCTATAGCTTCAAAAGGTCTTCTACATTGGCTTGGTGTCTTAGCATGTGGAAGAGGAGTCCTCTTTAGGTGATTGTCGAGAGGAGCAACTAATATGTGCTCCTTCCTAAGTTTAACTTAGGAAAAGTACATTAATTAAATTATTTGATTATTGTAGACTTTGGGCTCAAGTTTTCTAAGGATAAATAATTAATTATTTAAGTGAATTAGATGTAATCTCCATAGTTGATCTAAGAAGGCTAGGATTTAATCCTAGCCCTCTATCACTTTGGAGATTAGGGATTTGGCCTATGGAGAAAGTATAAAGTAAACCTAAGGAAGAGGATGAAGACACATTGAGGAAGCGATTTTCTCAAGGAGTGAGAGATTCGAGTGACCGAAGAGAATTGTGAGGGATTGTAGAGAAGGATCTCAGTGAGAATTTCAGGATAGCCGAATTCTGGAAAGAGGAGAGGCTGAGTTTCCTAGCAGCCAAGGGACCAAATTTTGGAGGAGGCTGAGGTTTTTTGGGGGCCGATTTCTTGAGACTAATTTCCATTGGGAGCCGAGTTATAGGTTCTCACACCTGCATATTTCTTTGTGTATTTTCTCTCTGGGTCTATACCCAGATTTTCCAAATTTAATAAAGTGAAGGAAGATTGTTGCTGGGTGAAATTTATCTGTTGTTATGTGTTTGATTTCTCTGGTTATTTCTGCTACATTTAATTTCTGAGTTAATATACCAATGTATTTATTTTATCACAGTTTTCAGATTTTATTGAGGAAAATAATTTTTGGGTTTTAAATAACTTATTGCAGTAAATTAAATCAGATCTGGTATAAGAGAATTAACATGGTATTACAACACTAGAAACTCTGAAGAAGGGAGATCAGTGGAACAAGGGCTTTGATAGCAATTTTTTTTTATTTGAGGGTTTTGTGGCTAAAGTCGATTTGGCTAAAATGGCATCGTTAGGTCTGAGATTTGAAGACAGGTTGGAGGGGGCTGCAAACTTCAGTTCATGAAAGGAAAGGATCACCCTAGTGTTGAGGGCAATGGCCTATGGGATTTTGCTGAGAAGGAGATCCAAGTTCCTTCGGATCCCACACAAGCAACCAAACACAATTTGAAAGATGTGAAGGCTAGATGGATCATTTTGGATGTTGTGTGTTAAATTTGGCAGCATCGATAGTCATTCTCCAATGAGAGGGCATATGGGCCACCCTGAGGCTAGCTAGGGAGATTTGGAGAATCAACTAGTCTTGTGAGGTATTGACAAAAGCTAGGGGGAACGTACAACCTCTGTGAGTCAAACCAAAAGTCAGGACGAATGAGATACTTTATGATCTTGTGAGTCAAGCCAAGGAAAAGGTAGAACCCTTGTAAGTCTAAGACAAAAGTCAAGATGTAAGTCTAATGCAAAATTCAGGGGGAACGTACAACCTATGTGAGCATAGAAAGTCTAGTGCAAAAGTCAGGGGGAACGTACAACCTTTGTGAGCATAAAAGTCAGGGGGAACGTACAACCTCTTTGAGCCTAGTCAAGCCTTGTGAGCCATGAGCAAAAGTCAAGGCATCTAGCAAAAGTTAGGTTGAACATAATATTCCTATGAGCTAGAAACAAACAATCTTTCTGATATTGCAAATGATGTAAATGTATTGATCTAGTGTGTTGGCACGTGTAACACCATCCACCATGAAGAAATTCGAATTGCCTTATAAAGAGTCGAGTTGTAAAAGTCAAGGTTGCATATCTAGGTCAAAGTCAAAGTTGTCAAGTTTTGTTGCATGTTGCATAGTGCGTGCATGTCTAGTTGCATGTTGCATGCATGTCATGTGCATGTTGAGTAGTTCACATGCATGTCCAGTCAAGGTCAAGTCAATTGTTTAGTTGGCATAACGTGCAGTGCCATGTCAAGGGCGAGTTGTAACTGAAGTGTAAAGTCAAGTTCTAATTTTGAACCAAAGTGTAAAGCTGATTTATGTCGAGCATGCATTCATGCCTCTAATTCGATCCCTCTCCTCTCTACCTCTCCAATCCTATATAAGCAAGAGGTCGACCCTCTTTCTACACAAGTTATGCAGCGTATGGGTGAGGAAGCAAAGTGGTATATCGGTCCTTAAGAAGTCGCATATATCAGTCCATAACAGAGTGGTATATAAGTCCATAACAGAGTGGTATATCAGTCCAAGAAAAGGATGCGTATCAGTCCAATAGAAGGCAACAATGACAGTCCATAGGAGGCAGCAATAACAATCCATATCAATGCTGGTATATTAGACCATAAGAGGCAGCATAACAATAAGAGGCAACGCATATTAGTCATTGAAGGCAACAAAGATACATCTTCAGTGTTGGTCTGTAACATGAGATTATATATCAACAAGGTCTCTTAGTTATACAGTCAGGTTAGGTTAGGTCAGAGTCAACTTGGAAAGCTCTTTAAGAGCAAAGTATTCATGGTGGATATTTTGTAAGTGATCATACTTTGTTAATGCAATAAAAGTTAATTCTTTGCTGGGGTTTTTCTCCCTGTATAGGGTTTCCCCAGGGTACATGTGGTGTGAATTTACATGTTGGTAAAACTACATGGTTTTTTCTATTCAATCTTGATTATGCTTTGTGATTCATATTAATCTAATTTCAAAGTACAGTCAGAATTTAAAGAAGTACTTACAGTATTAAATCAAGCTCATAATTTAACATGGTATCAGAGCTTAGGGTGTGATAAGCTTGTTGAAGTGTAGCAGCAGGTACACACAGAGATCCAAGCGAGCTTGATAAATTTCAGTGTAAGGTCCATGGCATCCTCCATTTCAGTCAGGGCCGAGGATAGGCTCAAAGGAGCTTCCAACTTCAGTGTGTGGAAGCTCAGGATTATGAATATCTTGTAGGAGCTTGATCTTGAGTAGTATGTGACCACAGTGGTGTAGGAACCCACCACTAATGCAGGTAGAGAAGCCTTCAGGAAGAGTCAAGCTAAGGCCAAGCGAATCATCTTTGACTCATTCAAAGATAGTTTAATGCCAACGATGACTTTGTTAATGACTGCCAAGTACTGTATGGATACCTTGGTAAATCTGTATGAGAAGCAGGCACCAAGTCAGAAGAGGACACTTAAGCACAAGCTTAAGTATTTGAAGATGGAGAAAGGTGAATCAGTAGCATCTTTTTGTTCTAGGATAGCCCAGATTAGAGATCAGCTCTTGGTCACAGGTGTTACAGTGGATGATGATGACTTAGTGCAGGCCATATTTGATGGTCTTCCTTCTTCATGGGAGACCTTCTTATCCAGTGTGAGTGGGAGAGAGATTCAACCCACGTTTGAGAGGTTATGACACGATTGCCTCCAAGAGGAGAGTCACACTGCTACCAGGAGCGAGCCAACCAAAGAAGAGTATTTAGCATTAACATCAAGATTCAATGGAAAGAAGAAAGTCACTTTCCAGAAAGGCTCTCAGAGGAAGTAGGCTCTATCTCCTTCAGATTGGAATCTGGAGCTATACTTCATGTTGATGAAGTATTATAGGTTCCAGGGCTTAGGAAGAATCTACTATCAGTTGCAACCCTTGAGGACAAGGGATATTGGGTTATCTTCAAGGACAAGAAGGCACTTGTGTGGGCTAAAGGTAGCCACTTGAGTACAACAAAAACTATTGGGACTCGCAGAGGAGGACTGCACGTTGTGACAGGACAGTCAGTTCATGCATTGGCTCATGATGCGACTAGCTCCAACGAGTTGTGGCACAAAAGACTTGGACATTTTCATTACAAAGCACTTCTAGATTTGCAGAATATGGTATGTGGCATGCCCTCTATTTCTCTTAGTAAAAATGAAATTTGTAAATGATGCATGCTAGGTAAAAATATAAAGAAAACGTTTCCTAGTAGTGACAACAGAGCTTAGGGCATCTTAGATCTGGTTCATTCTAATGTATGTGGTCCCATGTCATCTCCCTCACTCTGTGTTTGTTTGTATTATGTCATTTTTATTGATGATTACTCAAGAAAATGTTGGATCTATTTCCTTAAAGCTAAAAGTGACACTTTTGATAAGTTCAAAGAGTTCAAAGCCTTTATTGAAAAGCAGATAGGAAAACACATCAAAACCCTTAGAACAAACAATGGAGGAGAGTTTGAATCTCTCCAGTTTGAGGATTTCTGCAAGGAAGCAGGAATCAAGAGACAGTTGACCGTGCCATATAACCCTCAACAAAATGGTGTTGCTGAGAGAAAAAACATGACAATTTGTGGGGCAGTGAAAGCCATGATGTTTGACTACGATCTGCCAAATTCTTTATGGGCACAAGCTACCTCCACTGTTGTGTATATTCAGAACATGTGTCCACATGCTATCTTGAAGGATAAGACTCCTGAAGAGGTCTTCTCAGGGATCAAACTTGAAGTAGGGCATCTAAGGATATTTGGGTGTCCAGTGTATATTCATGTCCCTAAGGAAAAGAGGACAAAGATGGAACCCTCACAAAAGAAAGGGTTTTTGTGGGGTACAGTGAGAAATCCAAGGCTTACTGTTAAGAACCAAATATCAATATAGCATAGAAAAACTTCAAAATAAGTACTCAACGCCTTGAAAAAGAGAGAATTTCAGGTAATAAGCCTCTTCGAGGGGGCAACCTCCTTATACCCCACATAAATGTCGAAATACAAAATGATTCCAAATGAAAATGTCTCCTTGGTATATGTAGGAGACTAGGAGGTACAATTATAACTAATGGACTCAAGCCGACATAAATAAAATAACATTACTAATGTAATATGCCCCAATTAAGGGGTAATGAGCCACTATTTAGGGCTTAACACTTACAGGATATATATACTAGGTCAGAGGCAGATAGAGGTAAGCAGGGATGTGACTTTTCATGAGGAAGCTACATTCAAGAAATCCAGAGAGCTACAACAGGAATCAAAAGCAGTTCAACCAGCTTCACCCTCTTCTGAAAGTGAAGAGGCAGATGGTCAGAGGGAGGAACCCTATGAAGGGCCAAGTGATGAGCCCCTAGAACTTGCTGAAGAGTTAGAAAGAACTCTAGAAGATCCTCCAGCCAAAAGGAAGTTAGGATGGCTTAAAGAAACAGTGCAGGAAGCAAAAAAGATAACTACTCCCAAAGAAACTTTCAAGGAAAGTAAGAGGCTTCACAAGTTTGGAGTCTATGTTGCACTGATGAGCAACATCAGTGATGTCGAACCTTCTTCCTTTGAAGAAGCATATAAATTACAAGTATGGAAGGATGCCATGCTTGAGGAGTACATGTCTATTCTAAAGAACAATGTCTGGGACATTGTGCTAAGGCCAAAGGACAAATCAACGGTCTCTTCCAAATGGATCTATAAGATCGAACATGCAGCCGATTGGAGTGTGGAAAAGTTCAAACAAGATTTGTAGTCAGAGGCTTCACTCAGAAAGAAGGAATTGACTACGAAGAGACTATTGCCCCTGTAGCCAGGTATACCTCCATTCAAGTTATTATTGCATTAGCTTGAGTTCTTGGTCGGAAACTACATCAGATGGATGTAAAAACAACATTCTTGAATGGAATGATTGAATAAGAGTTCTTTGTGGAACAACCAGATGGTTTTGTATTGCATAACAAAGGCACTCATGTATGCAAGCTAAGGAAGGCCTTGTATGGTCTTAAGTAGGCTCCCAGAGTTTGGTATGACAGGGTTGATGGCTTTCTTAAAAGCCTAGGTTTTCAGAAAAGTGTTGTTGATGCGAATCTATACTTCAAGGTAAGAGGGAACCATTTATTATACTAATCTTGTATGTTGATGATCTCTTTCTAACAGGAGATGAAGGGCTAATAGCCTGGTGTACGAGGGAGCTAATCTCAGAATTTGAGATGAAAGACTTAGGCTTGATGCATTACTTCCTAGGATTGGAAATGTGACAAAGACAGGGCGAGATATTTNTTGATGATCTCTTTCTAACAGGAGATGAAGGGCTAATAGCCTGGTGTACGAGGGAGCTAATCTCAGAATTTGAGATGAAAGACTTAGGCTTGATGCATTACTTCCTAGGATTGGAAATGTGACAAAGACAGGGCGAGATATTTCTGGCACAAGGAAAATACACAGTGGATGTATTAAAGAGGTTTGGTATGATGGATTGTGAATCCATGTCTACTCCGATGATTACCAACCCAAGGAAGCTGCATGATTTTGATACAGGTTCAGATTTGGTGGATCCCACCATGTATAGGCAGCGGATTGGATTGTTGATGTATATGATCCATACCAAGCCAGATATATGCTATGCAGTGATTGCAATGAGTCAGTTCATGGCTGAACCGAGACAGAGACACTGGGTGGCAACAAAACACATCTTGAGATATCTCAGAGGGACCATTACCTATGGTTTGAGATATACATCCAGTGGTGGTCTATTTCTGCATGGGTATGCAGAGATGCTGACTGGGTAGGAAGCCCAGTGGACCGAAAGAGTACTTCCGGATACTGCTTCAGTTTAGGATCTGCTATGATCTCTTGGTCAAGCAGGAAACATGGATCCATTGCACATAGTACAGTAGAGGCTGAGTACATTGCAGCAAGTGATGTTAGCAAGGAAGCAGTATGGCTCAGAAAATTGGTTTCTGGGTTGTTTGGTGACAAGCTCGAGATGACGGTGGTTCACTGTGATAATCAAAGTTGCATAAAACTGAGAGAGAACCCAATATTTCTTGGCAGGTCAAAACATATTGACATGAAGTACCACTACATTTGAGACTTGGTCCAAAGAAAAACTGTAAAGCTACAGTACATAGCCATGAGCGAGCAGGTAGCTGATATCCTGACCAAGCCATTGCCATTGAGACAGTTTCTGCAACTGAGAGGCAA
This sequence comes from Picea sitchensis, assembly GCA_010110895.2. Taxonomy (NCBI): domain Eukaryota; kingdom Viridiplantae; phylum Streptophyta; class Pinopsida; order Pinales; family Pinaceae; genus Picea; species Picea sitchensis. Next base: position 144,144 of record SNQJ01S0061576.1, on the reverse strand, counting down.
GCTTAGTGTGGCTGAGAATGACTCCCTCGCTGAGAGGGAGTGCTAAATTTGGCAACATCGACAGCCATTCTCCAATGAGAGGCCATATGGGCCACCCTGAGGCTAGCCAGGGAGATTTGGAGAATCAACCAGTCTTGTGAGGTATTGACAAAAGCCAGGGGGAACGTACAACCTCTGTGAGTCAAACCAAAAGTCAGGACGAATGACATGCTTTATGATTTTGTGAGTCAAGCCAAGGCAAAAGTAGAAGCCTTGTAAGTCTAAGACAAAAGTCAAGATGCAAGTCTAGTGCAAAAGTCAGGGGGAACGTACAACCTCTGTGAGCCTAGTCAAGCTTTGTGAGCCATGAGCAAAAGTCAAGGCATCTAGCAAAAGTTAGGTTGAACATAAAATTCCTATGAGCTAGAAACAAACAATCTTCCTGATATTGCAAATGATGTAAATGCATTAATCTAGTGCGTTGCCTATGTAACACCATCCATTATGAAGAAATTCGAATTGCCTTGTAAAGAGTCGAGTTGTAAAAGTCAAGGTTGCATGTCTAGGTCAAAGTCAAAGTTGTCAAGTTTTGTTGCATGTTGCATGTCGCATGTTGCATTCATGCATGTTGCATAGTGCATGCATGTCTAGTTGCATGTTGCATGCATGCATGTCATGTGCATGCTGAGTAGTTCGCATGCATGTCCAGTCGAGGTCAAGTCAATTGTTGAGTTGGCATAACATGCAGTGCCATGTCAAGGGCGAGTTGTAATTGAAGTGTAAAGTCCAATTCTAATTTTGAACTAAATTGTAAAGCTGAGTTATGTCAAGCATGCATTCATGCCTCTAATTCGAGCCCTCTCCTCTCTACCTCTCCACTCCTATATAAGCAAGAGGTCGACCCTCTTTCTACACAAGTTATGCAGTGTATGGGTGAGGAAGCAGAGTGGTATATCAGTCCTTAAGAAGTCACATATATCAGTCCATAACAGAGTGGTACATCAGTCCATAACAGATTGGTATATCGGTCCAAGAAAAGGCTACGTATCAGTCCAATAGAAGGAAGCAATGACAGTCCATAAGAGGCAACAATAACAGTTCATATCAATGCTGGTATATCAGACCATAAGAGGCAGTGTAACAATCCATAAGAGGCTGCATATATCAGTGATTGAAGGCAACGAAGATACATCTTCAGTGTTGGTCTGTAATAGGAGATTATATATCGATAAGGTCTCTTAGTTACACAGTCAGGTCAGAGTCAACTTGGCAAGCTCTTTAAGAGCAGAGTATTCATGGTGGATATTTTGTAAGTGATCATACTTTATTAATTCAATAAAAGGAAATTTTTTGTTGGAGTTTTTCTCCCCGTATAGGGTTTCCCCAGGGTACATGTGGTGTGAATTTACATGTTGGTAAAACTACATGGTTTTTGCTATTCAGTCTTGATTATGCTTTGTGATTCATATTAAGCTAGTTTCAAAGTACAGTCAGAATTTAAAGAAGTACTTACAGTATTAAATCAAGCTCATAATTTAACACTGTGAAGGATCACATTATTTCTCATATCACAAGGAAGAACACAACTCACAAAATGTGGACAACATTAATCAAGCTGTACCAAAGCAAGAACTAGAACAAAAAAATGGTTCTAAGGGAAAAGCTAAGCAGTATTAAGATGAATAGATCTGAAACTATAGCCTCATACTTCACAAGGATTCAATAGGTTTGTGATGAACTGTCAGCGTGTCATAAATTCGGTCATTATGCTGGACAGTGTTCAAACAAGAAGAAAGGCAAGGGGAAGACAACAACAACTACATCCTGCACAGATGGATGAGTTAGCTGAAAAATTCGAGTAGGAATTTGGCCTAGTGGCTTGTCTTTTTGGCACCATTATGAGGGGGGTGTGGTTTGTGGATAGTGGAGTATCTCGTCACATGACGGGATCTTGTGACAACTTCACCAGTATGACCAAGGAGCGTCGTGATCTTCATGTACAACTTGGTGACAACACGAGGTATGCAGTAGAGGGCATTGGTAGCATACAGTTCTAGCTGGACTCTAGAAGTCTTATGGAGGTGAAGGAAGTTATGTATGTACTTGGGATGGAGAAGAATTTACTCTCTATTTCGCCATGGAGGACAGAGGACTTAAGGTCAGTTTCAAAGGAGGTGAGGTAGATGTCAGGACGAAAGGGGTTGATCCTAGCATGATGTGAGTTATAGGCAGCAAAGAGAGTAACTTGTATTTGTCGAGAGGACAACCGGTGAAAGCCCTCGTACATAGCAATGACAACTAGGGTGAACTTTGGCACAGGAGGATGGGGCATCTACACTATAGGGCTCTACCACTGTTACAGGAGATGGTCATTAGTTTTCTGGAGTTCAGTGTGGAGCAGGATGGTGTGTGTAAAGGGTGTGCTCTTGGCAAGCAGGCCAAGGCAACATTTCCTAACAATGAGACCAGGTCCAAGGGAGTGTTGGATTTGGTGCATTTCAACATGGTTGGTCCTATGTCAGTGGAGTCTATCTCGGGGTGTAGTTATTTTGTGACATTTATAGATGACTATTCCAGGAGGACATGGATTTACTTCTTGAAGGCCTAAGATGATGTCTTCAGTCGGTTTCAAGAGTTCAATGCTTTTGTGGAGAACCAGACTGAGAAGAAGATCAAGGTCCTGAGATTAGACAATGGAGGCGAGTATACCTCCAACGGGTTCGGGGATTTCTGCAGGGTAGCAGGAATCAAGAAAGAATTGACAGTGCCCTACTATTCGCAACAGAATGGAGTGGCGAAGAGGAAGAACATGACTATAGTCAGAGCAACCAAGGCCATGATCCATGATTAGGATCTACTTATGTTCTTATGGGCGGAGGCATGCAGTTCTGTTGTATACTTATAGAACAAGAGTCCTCATAGGGCAGTGGAGGACATGACTCCGGAGGAAGCATTCACAGGAGTGAAACCGGAGGTGGGTCATCTGTGTATGTATGATAGTCTAGTGTATGTCCACATTCCTTTAGAGAAGAGGACTAAACTAGAGCCCTCATTGGAGACAAGCATTTTTGTTGGATACAGTGAGACTTCAAAGGCCTACAGGGTCTACATTCCAAGGCAGAGAAAGATAGCAGTCAACTGGGATGTCATATTTGAGGAGGGTAGGACCTTTAGGAGGTCACATGACACAAAGCTGGTAGTGGTAGAGGATCGGGAGAAAGAGACTCTGAATTTTGAGCAGGGACCAACAATACCAGCGACAGGGACACAACCTTCTGATCATGAGGAGGAGCAAGAGGTTCCTTCGAGCTCTACCAGGGATAGGCTGAGATGGGCTGAGCAGACCTTGAGGGATGCAGAGGAGCATGTGGAGGCCCGTAGCAGGACCTTCAGGGAGAGTAGACCACCTGCCAGATTTTCTAGTTATATGGCCTTAATGAGCAACATCAGTGAGTCCGAGCCTTCTACCTTTGAGGAGGCAGCAAACCAACAGGTTTGGAAGGACGCCATGATGGAAGAGTAGAGTTCCATCATGAGGAACAATGTGTGGGAGATAGTACCGAGGCATGAGGGAAAGTCAGTGGTCACTTCTCGATGGATCTTTAAGATCAAGCATGTTGCAGATGGCAGCATTGAGAAGTACAAAGCAAGGTTCGTGGCGAGAGGGTTCTCATAGAAGGAGGGAGTGGACTATGAGGAGACCTATACACTCGTTGCCATATATGCATCTATTAGGGCAGTTATATCTATTGCCTCAAAGATGGGGTGGAGGATTCATTAGTTGAATGTGAAGACCGCCTTCCTCAATGGGGTGATTGAGGAAGAAGTATATATTGAGTCCTGCAACATATATTCATAACATTATTTACATTCGTCGACCTTTTATACTAAGGTCCATTCAAAATCACACATTCGCATCTTTGAGTCTGCCATAGTTCTTGGTCAGTATAGTTATTTTTACAGACTGGGGGAAACATGGTGTTACAATTCCCTCCCGCTTAAAGGAACATCGTCCTCGATGTTCTATCAATCAATATGACATGTATGTACAGAGGTAAACAAAATCGGATATGCCTGTTTCATGGCATCCTCCATTTCCCATGTAGCCTCATCTGGGCCAAAATGTCTCCACTGCACCTTGACCGCCTTCCTCAATGGGGTGATTGAGGAAGAAGTATATATTGAGTAGCCTTAGGGATTTGAGGTGCATGGGAGGGAGTCCCATGTATGCAGATTGAAGAAGGCCTTGTATGAACTTAAGCAGGTACCCGTGCATGGTACTCGAGGATTGATGGGTACCTACTTGGTTTAGGCTTCACTAAAAGTGAGGCAGATCCCAACTTGTATTACACACTTGTTGGAGATGATCCACTCATTTTACTGTTGTATGTTGATGATCTTTTTCTAACAGGATTGGAGAATCTCATAAGGATGTGCAATGAGGACCTTGCTACAGAGTTTGAGATAAAGAATATTAGATTGATGCACTACTTTTTAGGACTGGAGGTGTGGCATCCGTCAGGAGAGATTTTCCTTGGGTAGGACAAGTATGCAATTGAGATCTTGAAGAAATTCAGGATGGAGGATTGCAAGCCGATGTCTACACCTATGATCACTAACTTGAGGAAGCTCAATGCTTCTGAGAATGAGTTGGTGGATTCGACTTTGTACAGGTAGTTGATCGGGTCCTTGATATATCTGGTCAACACCATGCCAGATATTTGCTTTGCAGTGAATACACTCAACTAGTTCATGGTGGAGTCGAGGAAGGTTCATTGGGTGGCAACAAAGCATGTGTTGAGGTATCTTCGTGGTACAATGGACTTTGGACCAAAATATCTCAGAGTTGGTGGAGTGTAGTTGTAGGGGTACATAGATTCGGACTAGGGAAGGAGTGCAATGGACATGAAGAGTACTTCTGGATGTTGTTTCATCTTGGGGTCAACAATGATCTCATGGTTTAGCAGGAAGCAACACTTAGTGGCATTTAGCTCAATAGGGGTCGAGGACATGGCAACGAGTTTGGCAAGTTGTGATGCCATTTGGCTTTGTAAGATGCTCATAGGGTTATTTTTTCTTGAGATGGGGCCTATGGTGATCCATTGTGATAACCAAAGTTGTATCAAGCTTTCAGAAAATCCAGTGTTTCATGATAGGTCCAAACATATAGAGATCATATACCCCTTCATCAGAGACAAGGTCCAGAGAGGTATTGTGAGATTGTAGTACATATCCACAGGGGAGTAGATAACAAACATTCTCACCAAGCCTCTAGTGAAAGGGAAATTTGTTTTCTTCAGGGACAAGCCGGGGGTGGTGGAGAATCCCTTCTTTGCTAGGAGGGAGTGTTGATTTCTATAGCTTAGGAAGGTCTTCTACATTGGCTTGGTGTCTTAGCATGTGGAAGAGAAGTCCTCTTTAGGTGGTTGTTTGAGAGGAGCAACTAATATGAGCTCCTTACTAAGTTTAACTTAGGAAAAGTACATTAATTAAATTATTTGATTAATATAGACTTTGGGCTAAAGTTTTCTAAGGATAAATAATTAATTATTTAAGTGAATTAGATCCAATCTCCACCATTGATCTAAGAAGGCTAGGATTTGATCCTAGCCCTTTATCATTTTGGAGATTAGGGATTTGGCCTATGGAGAAAGTATAAAGTAAACCTCAGGGAGAGGATGAAGACACATTGAGGAAGTGATTTTCTCGAGGAGTGAGAGACTCGAGTGACCGAGGAGAATTGTGAGGGACTGTAGAGAAGGAGCTTAGTGAGAATTTCAGGACAACTGAATTTTGGAAAGAGGAGAGGCCGAGTTTCCTAGCAGCCAAGGGACCAAATTTTGGAGAAGGCTGAGGTTTCTTGGGGGCTGATTTCCTGAGACTGATTTCCAGTGGGGGCCGAGTTACATGTTCTCACACAACTACATATTTCTTTGTGTATTTTCTATGTGGGTCTATACCTAGATTTTCTAGCATTAATAAAATGAAGGAGGATTGTTGTTGGGTGAAATTTATCTGTGGTTATGTGTTTGATTTCTCTGGTTATTTCCTTTGCATTTAATTTCTGAGTTAATATACCAGTGTATTTATTTTATCAACAATTTTCAGATTTTATTGAGGAAAATAATTTTCGGGTTTTAAATAAATTGTTGAAGTAAAATAAATCAGATCTGGTATAAGAGAATTAACAAGGAATGCTCAACCAACACTACAAAAAAAGCATTACACTTAAATGCATCCATAAACATAACCACATGATGAAATGAGACCACTTATTCAATAAATCTTTCATCCATCAAAACCCTAGCAATGAATATCCAAGTAATAGTAGATCTTCCACAAGCATATCTTCTCCAAAAAATCGCTCTAACTAACCATCCATGGCATTCTCATAAGAGAACAAGTAGAAGTAGACAAATAGTGATATATCTCCACAAGTAGCAATGATTTACAAGTAAGAAGTGTTTCTCTTATTTATATGAGAGATCTAACACCCTTGAATAGAAGTCCTAAAAGCATAAAATAAGGCCTTTATCTCTCTCAAACCTTAGAGATAAGACAACATCACAAAAAATACATGATGAAGTAAAGTAGCTCAAATATCAAATCGTCCCTCATAAATGTGCTCTAGATCTCACACATGTAGCATGTGTGGCCTCATGAAGGGGACGACTCACTCCAAAGTGATGACTAAGGGCTCAAAAGTGAAATGTTGCCATGAAGGGGTGCAACTTTTCATCTCCAAGAGGTGTCTCATGTCTCCAAGTGGTGTAACATCTCTCATCAAAAGGTGCCATATCATCATCAAGAAGCACAAATGTCACATCAAGGTGCCCCATCATCTTAAAGGTGCAAGGTCCCATCCTAGAAGAGCAACTTCCCATCCTCAAAGGGTACAATCACCATGGAAAAGGTGCCACGTCCTCTCTCCAAGTGCAATGTCCTCAAACAAAGGTCCAACGTCTCAAGAGAAGGTGGAATGTCCCATCAAATCATCATCAACATGCAACGTCCCATCATCAAGAAGCTCAAAGTCATACCCCATGTGTGCTAGGGTGTCTCGTTAAGGGAGCCATGTCATCAAAAGGCTCAATGTTCTCCTAGAAGTGTTGAACGACCTCTCGCAAATGGTGGGGACGCCCTCCATGAAAATGTGCTAGTAGCCCCTCAATATTCTCCAAAGGATCAAAGTGTCAACCAAGCCTGTGGTTATGTGCAATCCATCATCTGAGGAGGGGCTCATGTAGTCCAATGCATCATGAGGATCGAAGGCAAGGTACACAATCCAAACACAACATATAAAGTGAGTCATGTCAATACAAAAGCCATTAGATAGATCTCACAAAATATCCTCTTCAAACTTCACACTAGCTTACAAAGTTATACGATTTGCTAAGTCTAGATATGGGAGGATCATTATTACCCCCTATTAGGTGTGCCGGTACCAAGAATAAGAAGTATGTCCCTAGGAACCCATCAAGGAGTATGTGCAATGGTATGTGGTATGGATACATTGCCCCCATTAAGGCTCCCCAATAGTATAACTTTTCCCAAGAGTGACAACACTTGACTAGGAGATGACGATGGCCACCAAGGTTAAACAAGGCAAAAAGTATAAATTGAAAGCATCATGATTCATCATCCAATTCAACCCATGATCACCATTTTCATGCCCCAAACATTGACATTATCACTCGATATGAAGTGTCAAAAAATATACCTCAATGTGTAATGCACCATGTCATTGAGTAAGTGAGCCGTGCATGTAATGGAAGGCATCTGTGGGTAACTGTCTGTGGAGAGTTCAGAATGGCATCATCAGAACTACTGTCTGAAATGCGGATAATGGAGAAAAGATCTCCTCTCGTTACGCCTAGAAGTGAGGGGGTAATAGTTGCCAATAGTGTTCTTCTCTTTGCATTTTAAGGAGGGATTCATTATTTGATCTCATTGCTTGATGGAGCTCTTTTGATAAACCATTTGTCTCTAATTTTGGTTGCACTTCTTGAAGATTTGATTATCTTTTTCTTGAAGATTCTTTGCTTGAAGCTACTCGTATGGTCATTTGTTGGACATTAATAAAATTATCTTACCATAATTTCCTCTGTGGCCTGACCCAGTCTTTAATTTCTTCTTTGGCCTTTTTAACTTTTGCCTTTCAAATATAGAAGGTCAAGACCTTGTCAATTGGGTCTAGATCTACTGGTTAGGGAGGAGAAATGTTATCCTCCCCACCCAGGTGCAAATCCCACTTGTGACATGTTTCAGTCTTTGTAAGCCAATTGTTGCTGAGGCTGTGAGCCATGAGAAATATCTTACTCTTGCTTACATGCAGGAGGGTGAGGTGAATAGTTACATGTAAAGAAAAGAAAGGAGGCATACTTTTTCCAACCTATCCTGAAATCCTTGTTGGGACCATGCCAAGTCATATCTGAAGAGGATGGGACTCTAGTTTTTATTAGTTGAGGCTAAAAGGAAAATAAGATGGTCAAAGGAAGCATTGTGGATGATTCTAAAGACTAGCAAGATTCCCTCATTAAGAAAGGTATCCTTGGCCATGAATCAGTCTAGCCTCTCTGTTATGAACCCACTTCCCATATTAGTCTAGGTAAATTTTTCATTTGATGATTTGACATCTATTAGCTTCCATTTTGACATTGATATAAATTTCATTTCTCATCTATGACACTTGTTCGATTTTTGAACCTGATATTGATATAAAGCTGTAATTGGGACCAAACATAAATATCTCCAGCAAAAACTACATTATACGCAGCAGATTCAGTTATGAAATTGTAGGGTGTCCCAGTTAATTATAATCTATACTCTGAATAATGCTGATGGGGAACTTCACAAGTGTAGTTCATAATCTTTTATCCTTCAAGATTTTCTTCCTTTCTTCCGTGAAATATTAAACTAAGTTGCATGGAAGCGGATATGGATCCGCTTGATTTTTTGAGAAGTCAGGATCTGGATACAAGATAGTAAATGACATTTATAAAAAATCTAATTATAAAAAAAAATCTTGAACCAGAAACATAGAAAATTAAGATCTGTAAATATATTTGGTTCCAAATTGCTCTCACAAATTCTGAAATGCAGACTGCTATGAGAAACTTAAGATGTGTGTCTTTTAGGACGGGGAAAGGCCTTTTTTGTAGGCAAATGTTAGGGTTTTAGGGCTGTGCACCGTCTTTTTCATTTTTATTTTATTTTATGTTTTTGAATGTATTTCAGGAAAAATGATTGTTTTTGGAGGATCCGTCAGTTTGATGTTTTAAAAGCTAAAAACAGATCTCCAGCAGATCCTCCGGTGGTTCAAAATCTGAAACGTATCCCAATCCTCCATAGGTGGATTTGGTAACATAGATATTAAAATCTGCATATGATTTTGCGATATCTTGCAGTCATATTTCTCAGTTTTCCTCTATACTTTTATGTGATTTCCCCTTTTGGGATACATGTTAGAGTGAAAATTAGTTAGCCATTTCTTTTTTCATATCTTTTTAAATGTATATGAATAAGACAGTACATGATCTCTTTATATTGTATTTTCGAGGTGTTGCATTTGAACATATAGAGTGTGTTGGTGTTTCGTTGAATCCTAGAATATTAGATTATGCCATACTATAATTGCAGTCAAACCAGACTGACAAGTTTGATTTCTTTCTTCAGCGAGAGCGAAGGTGCCAAGAGCGTGAAGCTGCAATGCAACGTGGCACAATTCAAGGAGAGTAGCAGCCCTGCCCTGAACTGATTGTCTGTAGTATACCAAATTCATGATTTTGCAATGGCTTGAGATTAGTTGGTTTTATCTATTTCCTTCAAGCATCAGGATTTTCAGGTAGCAACAGCAAGCCCTGTTATGATTGGATCAACAAGTTTCAGTCTTTGACGTTCCTTGGATATAAACACATGACTTATCTTCTTGTCGCGGAAGGCTAGGCATTAATACCTTTGTAGTATGAAAATTTATAAATTGCACCAGAAACTTTCCTAGCTGTCTCAGTTTCCTATGTCTTTTCCATCCAATATGATTTAAGCAAGTCAACTGATTGCAAACTATGCTCGACATATATTATACTGAATAAAGGCTGTGTTTTTGGCTGCTTATCTGTTTAATAGTAACTTGGATCTATGTTGCTCTTGATCTATAACTGTTTCTCCCCTTTGGTTTTCTATAGCATACCATTGCTGTGGGTATAACTAATGCTGGGCATTTATGTTTGTACATGAATTTTGTTCCATTCAAGGATACAGATAATGTCTACTCTTGCGGTTTTTTCAGCCCATTAAGACATTTGGTCTCTCTAAGACTAAATTTATTAAATGATATATATGCAAGACATTCTGCTTGTCTGTTGTATATTTTCCCTAAGCTGAGTGGGAATGGATTTCGTTACTTTGAGAATTGCCCATCATACTTTGTAGAATTGATCTAGTAAATATTCTCTCTTCAAGAAATTAAACTTGTAAATATACCAAAGGTCATGAAGATGAGTCATTATCATAATTTTTGTTAGAATTAGGGAAGGAGGGCAGAAAAATACAGTCTTTTTAAAAATCTGTTCGATAGAACAGCAAAGGTCTTAACTAAGTCAGACTTTAGAACTGGACTGTTGAATTCTAGATAGTTAAATCAGACCAAGTCAGAAAGTGAAATGCAAGTGGGCTTAAACCATAAACTTATTTCTGAGTGTGCACAATGCTCAGATCTAGAATTCTGTTCATAAGCAATGATTAGATTCAGACATAAACTTTTCTAAGTAAGCAAGATAAATCATTTTTATCATTAGATAACAGATCTAAGCAAGTAGATAGCAGATCTAACAATAGATAACAGATCTGAGCAATTAGGTATCAGATCTAAGCAATAGATAAAAGATCTAGCAATTAGGTATCAGATCTAAGCAATAGAATAATAGATCTAGAAATGTATAACAGAACTGAGCAATTAGATAATAGATCTAAGTAAATATATGACATATTTATGCAATAGAAAACTTAATCATTAGATTTCTAATTTCAGAAAGATCAATCAACCAGATCTAAACAAGACTGTGTTAGATCTAAACTAGGATGAATTTCAGAATTAGAAAACCACAGATCTATAGAATAATAAATCATAAAATAACTTACCTCTTGCTGTGTTACCTTTGATCAGTGAAGAAGTTCATGCCTCACACAAGGGATGAAGAGCCACTGGTAATATGCTCAGAATAACGTCTAGAGTCATGGATTTGCCTCTAGGGTTAGATCACTCATCGAGAGAAGTATAGGACTGATAAAAAACTTTCACTCTAGAATACCCAAAACCCTACAAACCCTCACACACAAGAGTGGCTGCCAGAAAGGTGGGAGGGCTACCTGAAGTAAAGGTTCAGCCACCTTACCAGGGTGCTACGGCCCTCAACAATATAGATCCAGGGGACGGCAGCCTTCAAAGAGGGTTTTGCTGAAGATAGAAGAAGGCTAGCAGGTGACAAACAGGGTAAGCAGCAATAACACCATTCCATGAGAGAAAAGGGCACCCTGATCTTCCACACAGCAGCAAATAATTCAAGCAAACACCTGGCAGCAAGATAAAGAGGAAGAAACCTGTCACAAGGAGGCTGTTCACTACCACAAAGGAGGCCACAAGCTTTCTCAAGGGAGCTACACACTGTCACAAGGGCCGCTGATGTTATTAGGAGGCTGCTGACTGTTACAAGGGGGCCGCTAGATTATCCAAGGAGGCCGCAGACCATAAAGAAGCAATCCACCGATATGAAAAGATAAGATGAGTGAATGAGAGGAGGGGGAGGGGTTCTTATTTATATCTTTGGGTAGGGTTTAGGATAAAAGAAATATTATTAAAAATAATATATTTAATTAATATAAATATTAATTAAATATATTTATAAATTATATTAATTAATATTTCTTATATTAACCCCTAAGACAAAATACAGAACCCCCAAACAAACTCAAGCCCAAAACAAGGGTGGTGGGTTTAGGAGAGGTTTACACATGTCCATATACTTCTCAAGGTAACTAATCAACTTTATCATCACTGCATATGGGATACATCCCTCATGTGGTCATGCCCGCCTTCAAAGAGGGTCATACACCAACAAACACCTGATCAAGGACCAAGTTGCCCCAGAACAATTCTGGGGTCTTATCCACCAAGGTACAAAACCAAGGATCAACCCATGCCCCAGACATGGGTACCCTGGAACATGTCCAAGGGCCCTAGACATATCTAGGGACTTTAACTGCTTGGTCCCAGACCAAGAACCCCAGTCATATACTGGGGGCCCTCTCAAGGGTCTTTACTGCTTGGTCCCAGACCAAGAACCCCATTTATCTACTGGGGGCCCTTACAAGGGTCTTTTGCCATGGCGCTGACTGTTTGTTCCCAGACCAAGAATCC
>SNQJ01S0061576.1:89952-101881 GCA_010110895.2 Picea sitchensis | reverse complement strand
CTTTTCCAAATCATAAAAAACAAATAAAATTACATAGATTAACATCAATTTACCTTATTATGCTTGTTGGGTATATTAGCTTCACAAATGTAGAAATAAACATACGAATTAGGTGCAAAATTGAGAGAAATGGATAAAAAAGGAGGTCAAATGATGATGAAATATATGTCAAAACAACCCCAACATATCCCCCACACTGGTGTTGACTCTAAAATTCTCTCATAACTTTGTTTTCAATACACTATACTAGAAAATTTTCATCTCCCTTAATACTTGTCTTTCCTTCAAACAGGCAGAATCACAAGAAGTATAACCCTTTTTCATTATATAAGTATACCTCCATCCACCGATCTCCATACTTAGTTTCTTTTTGGAACCACGGAAGTGGAGTTTCTTTGTTTCCTTTGAAATATCACCTTTCATATTTCCAACGATTTCAATTACTTAGTTTCTTTTTAAGAATCCCTTCATGACCACAGAAGCGAATATTCTTGTCTTCACCCAAGTTTATTTTTAATAATCCTTTCGCGATTGTGGAAACAAAGATTATTTTCTTCACCCAAGCTCTTTTCTATTTTATCTGTTTGCACGATAATTGATACTTAGAATTTTTTTCAAGATTATTCATTAAAACCGAGGAAGCGAAGATTACATCTTTCAAAATTTCAATACTCATTCTTCCACTCCGCCGAAAGATTTTTCCATGTCACAGCAATCAAAGAAATATTTAATTTTTTCCCATGTGAAGTTAATATATCAGGACGTTATTGATATAGCAAGTTCTTCGATGTAAACTTCATAAATTTGAATTTAATTCATATAACTTCTCCCTCGAAACAAAAGATCCAATTAACTTAAACAAGGAAAAGATTATTCCATAATCACAGGAGTCCTCTGCATGCTATGATAATGACAGAAGAATATGGTGAAAAGAAGAGAAAGCTTCTACAGTGACATGTTGAACACATTTGCACGAGAAAATTTAGATAATCATTGGTCCAAAGTCTAGAAGAAATATTTTTCAAAAATGAACGATAATCCTGTATGGACGTCTAGGATAGTTCGAGCAGGCTATGTTCCAAAAGTATTTGATGCAAAGAATTTACTGATAAGGTGTATTGATAATTTCGAGAAAGACCAAAGGATTATCAAAATGAATGGGCTCTTGTCAATTTATTTGGGGCCGCCTACTTTCAATAAGATGCTCAAATTTCCAAAGCCAATTGCAATATTTAAAGTCAAGGAATCTAAGAAGTTTATCACAGCTAAAAATGGAGGCAAAGATCTATTTACACAATGCTTGAAGGACCCCTCAACATTGCCATAGGATTTATTTCTAATACAACTTAGTCAACTCAAGAAACCTTGCAAATAAATTGCTTGGTTTTTAACTAGAATTCTCAGGTTGGAATCCACTGTTGCTATTCTCAGGTTGGCTTTGAATATTTTGTACTACTCTATTCAAGGAAAAAGGGTTTTTGATTGGTCATGGATTATATCCACGGAAATAACATCTCAATTGTCTAATTTTAAGAAAGATAAAAAAATTCTTTATGTTTGGGTATTTTGTTTCTGCTATCACCGATAACCATGAATTTCAAGGTCTCCATATTTCAAAGCAAGTTGATCTCATCACAGTTCCAATTTATACTTGGTATTCGTATTTATGGAAGCAAGGAGTAATGTACCACTTCTATGAAGTTTATAACTCTTTCCTTTTTGTTTTCAAAAGATTAATGTTTGGGGAAAATACTTCAAGATTTTCATTAGAAGAGGCATCCTTTTTAAATCAAAGGGGAGAAGTTGAATACGATGAAGATTACAACGTCATCAAAATATATTCCTCCTATGTAGCACCTATTTATCTCTCATTTTATGTATCTGATAAAATGTTCATAATAGAAGTTTGCAGACAGTACAGATTCTCGGAAAATTTCATTGCTCAAAGAAAGATAAAACAATTTATTCAATTACCATGGAAGGTTGGTGAGATTACAGTAAAGAATGCCTTAAAGATTGATGAATTTGTTGTTCAATTTGACCCTTATAAGTTAAAAGTGCATGACTACGTGAGAGGGTTTGACCCACAACAACTTTTTATGAATCATATAATTTCCACTGGTTTTAGTGTCTCATTTATTACACATACATATATGACTAGGAAGAAAACGAAGGAAATAATTATCAAGAAAAACTAGTTAAGGACCTGGAAACTATTATAAGCAAAAACAAGGCATATAGACAACATGGAAAGGTCATAAGTGAAAAGTGTTCTAAATATCAAAGTTCATCTCAAAACAATGGCACACCAAAACGACATACCCAGAACAATTTACAAGATAAACAAAATGATTTAATCCATAATTCAGGGGGCGACAATGATCCTGATCATGGTGAAAAGAATATTGAGTCAACCCACAAATTACCAGTAGTAAAGAGAAAAAGGTATAAAAATCAAGAAGAAACAAGGCAATGCATACCTGGTGATGATGTCCTTTTGCAAAACATGGACCTTGATGTTGATATATAAAATATTGAATTCCCAGAAGATGAGCGAAGAATTTTACCAGAAAAGGAGTTGATTGTCTAAGTAAATATTTTTGATGAAGAAGAACCATTAACCGTCCATAATGCATCATTTGATAAGGAGCTAAAAAAATTAGTGTTTCAACTTGTAAATTCAAGAGGAAAAAGGGTCAAAGATTCAACAATGCATTTAAGAGGAGTTCCAACATCCAAACTTTCAAAAATCCATATGGTCACTGGAAATTCCTTAGATATATCAATTGATGATATGGAAGCCGAAAATGAAAGATTAAAAAACAAAGTTAGAGAATTAGAGAATGCTTTGATGCCACCCCCAATCTTTGCAAAACCACTTGCTTTTGTTCAACCCGGGATGAATCACGACGACCTGCCTGAATCTAGTTCTAAATGGAGAGGAACATCTAGTCTCCTAGTTGTAGTAAGGAAATTTGTTGAAGAAAACATAAAATAAAGGATGTCTCTTGTCCTTGAAGCTTGGGATATCAATAATAATATCATGACTTTTAGCTCAAGGTTACACAATTTCAAAGAATATCTTCAGGCTGATTATGAAATTGATGAAGATTTTTACAAGAATGAGCTCACTACCTTTATTCTGAAAATCATGAATATGACAGATTTGAAAACAAAGAAAGAAATTTTTCCCTCTCAAGCTAGGGTAAAACAATTTAAAGCATGTTGAATTAAGAAAATAAAGATTTTGAAGGAACTGTTGGAAGAATGTAGTGAAGTACTTTCTAAAAGAGAGATTTATCAAAAATTGATGGAAATTGATTTAGCTAGGAACACCAGAGAAGTACAAGATTTTCTCCTAATTCTAAACTCTACATTTCTTACAAGGGAGCAATTTGAGGAACACGTGGAAATACTAAATTTTTTATCTACGGAGAAGTTCAATAGTATAAAAGAATATAATGCATATGAAATTGACAATTGGTTGGTTAATTATTAAAAAAAAAACGTGTTGAAACTTCATTAAATCAAATATCGTTTGATTTAAGGGATTTGGAAAGTGTTTTGTTTGATATAAGGATTAGAAAAGAGATTAATATTGCCCCAATGAAGGATTATATTGAAGAATGGTTAAAACAAGCTTTGTTAAAGATAACTGAAGAGGATCAGTTGAGAACTGTCAAAACTAACCAACCAACTGCAACAAAGAACAACATAAAAGACACAACAAGAAGAAAATAAAGAGAGAGAGACTCTATCATAGTAAGTCTATATTGATCACATACTTTCTTCCTTCTCAGAATTCATCTAGTTGTGTTTATTCTTTCACTAGAAAAATATAACCGAGTTTTGATAACTTCCCTTTTTGTCTTCTTTCCAGATCGTGCTGCTCTAGACTCTTTTCTCTTATTTATACTTCTTGTGTATATTTTATGGTCCACGGGATCCCCAATACCAATCGATTTATGAACAAACGCCTTTAAATTTTTTAATTTGCAATAGACTCTATTATTTTTTTGAGAAATCCTAGAGAACTATTTCGAGGTCGGTTTTGATTGTGTTTTATAACTCTGAGTTTTGAGTATAAGATATTTGAAATCGATTTATCAAATTCTCTTTTTGGATCTTAATAAGTAATACTCTTTCAAATTTCTCTTGTGCGATTGGACCATTTTCTTTTATTCTGAATGTGATAAAAAATATATGTAACTGTGATGGATGTGAGGAATATTTGTTATTTTCTGTAATTTATTTTTAGTATGTGTGATGCTTGAGGTTCTTGGTCCATTTTTGAGGAATTCTCCCATTAAATTTACTTTTTCAATTTATTTTTTCTTGAGTGATAAAGATTTGAATTATGTCATTTAATATAATTCCATATTATTTGCTATAAGATATCCAAATAAAAATCCTTGAAAGAAAAACAAAGGAGTACCACCTCTTTAAAAACGCAGGGGATATTTATATTCTCATGAGGTTTCCATTTCGGTCTTGATAGATTCAAACATCAACAACTAGTTGTTTTGCATGTCCTCATGCAAATAATATTTCTGATAGTATGCCAAAAACTTTAGACAAAATTGATGGGTTGCAACCTTCAATCACAGTCTTGCAACATTAACCAAAATGTTCAATCCCTCTTGCACTATGTTTCAACTTCCTCTCAGTCTCCTTTTCAAGACTTGATTATGTACAACTATTTCCTGACTTCCTTGTACCATTTCTTATTCAACTTCTGTAATTTCTTATTCTTGCACCGAATCTTAGAGTTGTATTTCTTCAACCAATCATTCTCTTCTTTAACATGTCTATCTAGGACAATATACTCTTGAATTTCTTATTTCATTATTTTAATTATCTTATTCTTCTTCTTCAATGCAGAATGAACAACTGAACTAGAAGAATCTTACTTAATGGTTGTCGTTGGTGATGGATGCACATCATACATTTCAAATGTAGAAGGTTCAAATTCATATCGAGAGACAAATCCAACATTACATGTTTGTGAAAGACTAAACTCATTGGCTTTAGGGGATCTATTCTTCTCCTTTTTAGAAATAACATGTGTACCAATGATGCCCTTGTTTCTCCCTGATCATCATCTAAATTAATGAATTTCTGTTGATTTAAACTCTTTTGATTGGGACTACGTTGGGTGATGTTTAGCTGATTTTTCTTTACCATACTTCATGTAATCCTTCGATTAACTACTGGAGTTTGTGCCACTGGGGTTTCTACTACCAGAGTGCATTCATTAGATTTCCGCTTTCATGACCTTTTTGGATATGAAGAGAAGATACCATCTCCCGTAAGTTCTTTCGGAACCCGTTTCAAAATTTTTGCCTCAAAGCTGTGATGAATTCTATGTTCCTCTTGCGGTTTATTTTGATGTTCAACAAATGGATTAAACCCATTCCAATTTAAGAAATTGGCCCAACTGTCATGCCTGCGATTGAATTCATCTTCAATTAAAAGTTTGATGAGACCAAAATGATATAGACTTCCATGGTAGTTTGCATTGTTTTTCTAAACTTTTTGAGACATCTTATGCAAACTTTTCCACAAAAAAGTATGGAAGATTTAACTTTAAATCCTGAGCAAAATGAAGCAGCAAGAATATGTGATATAAAAATTTAATGGCATACCTTCCTTCACAGGTTAAACACTTTTGAAGAATAAAGAGTAGACTGTGCCATTCATCATTAATGCAAGAACAAGGTACACCTTTTTCGCAATCAACGTTTTTACATTCGGGTTTAATAAATTGAACGCTCATTTGCTTGTCAATATGTTTTTTTTTAAACCATTACTCTCCTTCAAGAGGTATCCCAATAGCCTTAGCTATAATTTTGTTTTTTACTGTCATTACAATATCCCCTACATGAGCTACCTTGTTGTTGAAACTGTGAGCAAACTGAAGAGCAACCTGATCATTAGAACCCTAGAATTTGTTGAAGAAAACATTTCATCCTGTAGCGACCAACATGGGTTTACAATCATTATATTCAAGAAGTTTTCTAACTCCTAAATAGATGTTATCTCATGCCTATTATACCTCTGCTTTTCCATAGTTCTTCACATTGTTCTCAATAATGAGTGAGTAGAGATATAACACGACCTTTTTAACACTTATTCATCAAACAATTTAGACAAAGGTATAAGGGTAAATGGTCACAAGATGATAGGTAGGAAATGAGTTCATAATGAATCCTTGGAATGATTTGAATGAGTGAATAAGAACATCAATCAACGAAATCGTGTTAATTATATTGAAAGGTAGGTAATCATAACATGATATGGTAATGAGAAATGGGTAGATAGATAATTTTGATGGTTTGACTTAAGAGGAGTGGATATAATTATATCAAGAAATGACAGCTTGATGGGTTTCAAATATATGATAACCATAATATAGTTAGTGTCCAAGGAATGATTATAATGTAGGATCATATATACATATGGGATAACAAGCATGTGGGGTAATGAGCATAAAAGTGTTGTCTTTTTAATAAATTTCCTTTATATTTAATGAATTAGAAGGAGTGGAAAAGATCCTTACCTCAAGTTGCTCAAACTTTTATGTAACACTAATACTTACAGAGATGATTTCGACTTATATAATATTGCATGGGTTGTGGCCCGAAATCAAATAATCATACCAATAAGAATGCTTGAGATCTAGAAGTTGATCGAATTTGGAATGGAGTGAAAACTTTGTTGAATGATTTGAATATATCTGAGATGCTAAAAATACTTTGTTTGTGGTAATTCCGGTTTATGGAAATTTGGGAACTGCCACCTACAGGTTTTCGTGTCACCTTTATGTATTTACTATAGATTTATTGTAACATTGTGGAATTCCTACACAAACTGATGTTGTTGAACCACGCTGATAATATCTGAAGATTTGAACAAATATGAACATATTGTTGAACTTCTTTTGTACAGAAATTAAACATATGCATGTTGAATTGTTAATGAACTGCAAGGTCTTCATCCATATTCTTCCTTGTGCAATCCTGCCCATGGGACTAGAGGTGTTGAATTCGAACATGACAAGAATCATTGGATTACCAACCATTAAGGAGGGTCGTTAACCAATGTGAGATATCCCACCTTTGATGTCTATGGGAATCAAGGCACTAGGAACATTCTATCATGCATGAGTAGATTTTTTGGAGTCGAATGACCGTAGAATTATTCTATTGAGAAACATTAATGTAGTCCCTCAACAGATGAAAATGATACCTACCATTGAGGCATGCAAGCTCCATTGTACCATAAAAATGTCTCTAGTTTCAAACCCAGAATGATGTGCTGAAGTCGATTGTTAAGAACCAAATATCAAGATAGCATAGAAAAACCTCATAATAAGTACTCAACGTGTACAGAAATTAAACATATGCATGCTGAATTGTTAATGAACTGCAAGGTCTTCATCCATATTCTTCCTTGTGCAATCCTGCACATGTGATTAGAGGTGTTGAAGTCAAACATGATTAAGAATTGGATTACCTTCAACCATTGCTAGTGTATCGTTAACCAATGTGAGATATCCCACCTTTGATGTTAATGGTAAACAAGGCACTAGGGAACATTCTATCATGCATGAGTAGATTTTCGAAAGTGAATGACTGTAGAATTATTCTATTGAGAAACATTAATGTAGTCCCTCAACAGATGAAAATGATACCTACCATTGAGGCATGCAAGTCCAATGTACCCACATAAAATGTCTCTAGTTTCAAACCCAGAATGATGTGCTGAAGTCGATTGTTAAGAACCAAATATCAAGATAGCATAGAAAACCTCATAATAAGTACTCAACGCCCTGAAAAGAGATACTCTCAGATATGTAAGCCTCTTCGAGGGCAACCTCCTTATACAACTCTCACACATAAATTTCCCAATACAAGATGCTTCCAAATGAATGTCTCATTGTATTATAGGAGACTAGGAGGTACACCATAAACTAATGGACCCAAACCGACAAATAAAATACATTGCTAATGTAATATGCCCAAATTAAGGGTAAAAAGCCACTATTTAGGGCTTAAACATGCCCCTCCCCTTGAGAGCTAAGTGTTGTTCAGAACGCTTGAGTAATTATGGATGCTTCCTCGATAAAACACATCTTCCCAAGTGGAATCTTCACCGTGTAGTTCCCTCCACTTAATGAGATAATTAAATGGATCTATTCCTCACCGGGCTTAACTTCCGGCTGATGGCTTCAGTTCCAATATGATTTTTCCTTCCATTCAAGTTCGAAATATAGTTTGAACTGGGATCTTGTCACCTATAACCTTCTTTAAGCATGAAACATGGAAAACTGGGTGTACTCGTGAGGATGCAGGCAACTCCAATTTGTATGCCATAGTACCAATATTTTGCAACACCTTATAAGGGCCATAGTACTTTGGTGATAAAATATTATCCTTCTTGGCTTGCTTGAGGGACATTTGTTTGTATGGTTGTAGTCTTAAAAACACCTAATCCCCTAGTTCAAAACTTCTTTCACTACGATGATGATCTACTTGTTGTTTCATGCGATTATGTGCCATGGTCAGGTTGTCCTTTAATATTTGGAGAACTTGTTGTTGATTCTCGATGTGATTTTCCACTGCTTGAACCTTAGATTTTTCTTTTAGAGAAGAAGTGATGCAAGGAGGGTCGTATCCATAGAGTGCCATAAATGGTGTCATTTTTGTTGCAGTATGAAAGGAAGTGTTATACCACCATTCTGCCAAGGGTAACCATTTGAACCATTGTGTTTGTTTATCAGAGACAAAGCAACGAAGGCAGCCTTCCAGAAATTTGTTCACTATCTCGGTTTTTCCATCAGATTGAGGATGATAGGATGAACTATGAGCCAATTGAGTACCCAAACAAGAAAATAATTATGTCCAAAAATGTCCAGTGAAGATAGGATCTCTGTCACTTACAATAATCTTTGGGATTCCATGTAGTTTTTGAACTGTATCTATGAATGTAGTGAAAACCGTACTGGCTTTGAAGGGATGAGAGAGTGCACAAAAGTGTGTGTACTTGGTCAGTCTATCAACAATCACCATTATAACACTCTTTCCTTCAGACTTCGGTAACCCTGTGATGAAATCCATGGAAACCTCCTCCCAGTGCCGACTTGGGATGGCTAATGGTTGTAAAAGACCTGGGGTATTAATTGTTTCCACCTTATTTTGTTGGCAAACCAAAAATTCTGCTACAAACCTTTGAACATCAGTTTTAAGTCCATCCAAAAAAATTCCTTTTTGACCCTATGCTAGGTTTTCAAAAATATCGAGTGCCCTCCTACCGGAGAGGTGTGCAATTCCAATAGTAACTTTTGTTTGAGTTGGGAGTTCTTACATAAATATAAGAAATATTTGTACCATCGTGAATCATGTTTCCATGTAAATGTATCTGATGCACTGGAATCCTGTTGCAACCTTTGAATGAGAGTCCACACATTTTCGTCATTCTTCCATTCATCCATCACTTCTATTATCCAATCGGGTTGGATGATCGAGATATCACAGAGAAAGGCCTCAACATATTCATACTTTCTTGAGAGTGCATCTGCCAAAACATTTTGCTTCCCCTTTTTATAGATGATTTCAAAATCGTAACCCAATATCTTGGTCACCCATTTTTGTTGTTCTTCTAAAGATAGTCTTTGTTCTAAGAAGTATTTAAGACTATCATGATCTGTTTTGACCTTGAAGTACCTACCTATTAGGTAAGTGTGCCATTTCTTCAATGCATGTAGTATTTCCATCATTTCCTTCTCATAAATGGGTTTGTGTAAGTCCTTTCCCTTGAGTGGTCGACTTTCAAAATCCAGGGGCCTTCCTTCTTGCATTAGGACAACACCAGTGCCATTTCCCGAGGCATCACATTCCACAATAAAGGTTTTTGTGAAGTCTGGTGTGGTCAAGACATGAGATTTTCACAATACCTCTTTAAGTTGTTCAAAAGCTTTAGTTGCCTCTGGAGTCCATGAAAATGCATCCTTCTTAGTTAGTATCGTTAAAGGTGTTGTTATTCTCCCATAGTTGCGAACAAACTTGCGGTAGTAACCTGTCAAACCCAAAAATCCTCTAAGATTATTCAGTGTTTTGGGAATAAGCCAGTCCATCATGGCCTTAATCTTGTTAGGGTCTACCTTGACACCTTCATGAGATACAATATGACCCAAATGCTCTACCTCCTTCACCCCAAAGAAACATTTTGATGATTTGGCATATAGTTGTTTCTCCTTTAGTAGTTGTAGCACCTTGTTAACATGTCGCACATGATCCTCCCAAGACTTTCTATAGATTAATATATCATCAAAAAATACTAACACAAATTTTCGAAGGAAGGGATTGAAAATGGAATTCATCAATCTTTGGAATGTGGAAGGTGCATTTGTAAAGCCAAAAGGCATGACCAAAAAATCATAATGGCCTTCATGAGTTCGGATGTTGTTTTTGGGATATCTTATTCCTTCATTCTAATCTGATGATACCCTGAATGGAGATCCAATTTTGTGAAATAGATTGCTCCATGTAGTTGATATAACAATTCATTAATGACGGGAATGGGAAACTTATCTTTAATAGTGATCTTGTTGATCTCTCTATAATATGGACACATACGCCATGAGCCATGTTTCTTGGATACCATTACCATCGATGCTGAGTAAGAACTTTGGTTAGGTCTAAAAATGCCAGCCTATAACATTTCTTCAACCATGCACTCAATTTCACTCTTCTGGGCATAAGGGTATATGTGCGGCCTGATGTTAGGAGGAACACTCCCAAGAATTAGGTGAATATCATGATCATGATTTCGAGTGGGTGGAAGACCTTTGGGAATATATTCAAATACTTTGGAATGCTTATCAATGATCCCTTGGAGATCCAGGGGAATAGATGGCTTAGATGTTTGAACGAGCATAGTTGTGCAATTACACCTTGATGCCCCTTTTTCAATAATTTTGTCATGCCATTCGAGCTTATCATCTTATTGGGTTTCCCTGTGATACCTCTTAACTCAATTTATTTTCCTTCCAATGAAATTTTCATGAGAAGTTCTTGAAAATTAAAAGCCATTGTTCCTAATGATTGTAACCATTGGATTCCTAGTATGACATCAACATAACCCATGGGTATAACAATAATTGGAATATTCATTACATATTCCCCCATAGTAAGATTGATCTTATTTCATTTTCCTGAGCAATTGATAGTTCCTCCATCTGCAATCATTACTTGAAACTCTGGGGCTGGATATACAAAGCAATTGAGAGCTTTGGCTAATTTATAGTGAATGAAATTATGAGTACTACCAGAATCAATTAGGACTATTACCTTTTTCTTTTTGATATATCCTTCGATCTCTAGGGTTTGAGGAGTGATAATTCCAGCCAAGCATTACATGATATCATGGGAGTCAACTCTTTAGAAGAAATTGCATCTACGTTTTCATCTTGAGATGGTTCTTGTTCTTCTTCCTCTTCAAAATCTATGTAGAATAATTTTTTCTCACCACACTTATGCCCCTTACTGTACTTGCTGTCACAATTAAAGCATAAACCTTTTGCTTTTCTTTCCTCCAATTGTTGAGGTGTCAACCTTGTAGGTTGAGGTGTTTTATAAGAAGAAACAATATTCTCTCGATAGATGTTAGGAGTGGTCCTTCTAGTAGCCATAGCCATATTTTTACTTTCAACATTTCTTGCCACCCTAAATGCATTATCCAATGATTTGGGTTCCCAAAGGCGAACCTCATGTTGAATGTTATCCCTTAAAGTTCCTATGAATACATCAATCAAGTGCTCATATGGAATATTTGTTACCTTTATATTCAATCTTTGGAAGTTCTCAATGTGCTCTGTAACTGAACCATTTTGCTTGAGATTTATCAATTGGCTAAAGAAGGTATTGCT